>AFRA01000470.1:0-25876 GCA_000223055.1 Claviceps fusiformis PRL 1980
AGGAACTACTTATTATAGTTAATATTAATAAAGTTTAAGTTAGCCTTTAGCTTATATACTATAAAGCTTTATTAAGCTTAAAATAAAGCCTTATTTTTATTATAGAGATTCTTTATTAAAAGTAGCTTATACTTAAGTTATATCTAGTTAGCCTATATTAAGGTATTTATATAGAATACTTAGTTTATTTTAGCTATATAATAATATAATTCCTTAAGCTAAGCTACTATTAAAGTAATAGTTTTATAAAAATAGTATAGATTCTATATATTACCTAATTAGGCTACTTATTTATAATACTAAGTATTTATTATACTATTTTTATAAAAATAAATATTATAAGTAGTGTTATAATAAATAATAATTATTATAAACTTGCTTAAATAGTAACTATAATTTAGTATTAATAAAGTTATTATTATTTATAAAAAGGAAGGAAAGGCTACTATCCCCCTTTACTATATATTTAGTTTATATATAATATATACTTATAAGGTTTACCCTTTAGGTAAGGTAGGTTACCTTATATGCTCCTTATATGCTCCTTATATGCTCCTCTCCTGTTCCGCTAAGGATCCGAGCCTCTAGCTTAAATCCATTACATTTAGTATATTATTAAACTTAAACTATAGTTTAGGGATAGTTTATTTCTATTATTTAAGGTCCTCTAATTTAGCAATATATAATTTAATAGCTAATTTAATTTATTATATTATATACTTAGTTTATCTATTAGTTTATAGCTAATATACTATAAAGTATAATAGTATTATACTAATAAGTCTCTAAAAATATAACTATATAACTACTAAAAATTTTATATCTCTATTCCTTAGAATAACCTTTAGTATTCCCTAATTACTAGAGAATAGCTTATAGTATAAGAGTGTTATATATTATTAAGCTATAATTATCTTTTTATATAGCGCTATTATTATTCATTTACTAAATTTATCTATAATAATTAGCATACTATTATTCTATATGTTTAATTTTAGTAAACTTAAAAGGAAGTTAATTAAGATTATGTAATATAGCGCTAGTAGTGGTAGGAGTGGTTATAAATTACTATAATACTTATATTATTTTATTTAGAAAACTTAATACATTAAATATATTTATAAATAATTATAAAGAAGTTAAAGCCCTTTATAAATATAAAACTACTATACGTTTTTACTTAATTTAGTATACCTTAAATAATTACTATTATATAATTGTTACGTGCTAGATGTCACACGTAAATAGGGGTACTCACACAATAGGTGTGGTACGTTATAAAGTTATAAGAAGAAGGAATACTTAAGTTATAGGTAGGTAATTAAGTATATATATAGTTAAAGTTATTCTCTTTAGCTATATATAGCAGAACCCTCCTTTTATAAGGTAGGTTCTACCTCTAGGAATAGACTATAATAGGTCCCCCCTTTATAGAAGAAAATATAGCTTATTTTAAGCTACCTAAATAAAAGAGAAAAAAAAAAGAAAAAGAAAGGAAAAAAATAGGCTTATAGTAGCTTCTTATAAAGCTAAGGAATTAAAAGGAAAAGAAATAAAGCTATATAGTTTATATATAGCTAGGTTATAGCCTAACCTATAGAAGTTATACTAATAAGGAAAAAAGATATAAGTAAGTAAAATTAGTATTATATTTTATATTCCTTATAAAACTATTATACCCCCTAGGGTTTACCCTTAATATACTACTATATTCTATACTATTACTACTTATTTCTATTATTTATAGATATATTACTATTACTAAGGGCTTTTTTCTTATTAGTAGCTTTATTAGCTATAAAGTTATTAAGGTCTATAGTATAGTTTTAGTATATTATTATAAAGTAAATATTATTAGCTAAGGTGCATTAAACTATAGAGTTAATTAGGATTCTTTTAAAGATTTCCTATTCTTAGTAATTAACTATAGTATTAAGGATATAAATATTAAGGGTTATAACTATAGCTTTAGCTTTCTTTTAATATTAAGTAAAACCTACCTCTTTATAAAAATATATTATACTAAAGTTAAGCTTTTACTTAGTTTTATTAGCATTTATACTATATTAATCCTTTTAGGTATTATTAGTGTATATATTATAGCCTATTCTATTAGCTAATATTTAAATATACGTAGTAAGTATTTAAATTCTCTCTATATTAATATAAAAAACCTTATAGTGTATATTAACTAAGTATAAATAATACCTAATAAAGATACTAGCTTAGTCTTCTATTAGTCTATAATAAGTAATAAAAATATAGCTAATACTAATATAGTTATAGGTTTTAATAAAATAAATAAAGAAATTAATAAACTACTAGGCTTAAGGGATTCTAAAAAGAATAATTTTATTATAAAGGTTTATTATATTTTTAATACTACTTTTAGTATAAGTCTAAAGGTTTTACTTAATAAAAGTCTTATTAATATAAATAGTAATAGTTAAAAAGAGCTAAATAAAGGTATTTATACCTAGATTTATAATATAGTAAATAAAAGCTATATTTAGCTTTAGTAAACTATTAGTTATTAAAAGGTAATATAATTTATAAACTTTATAAAGTAGGAATATTCTATAGAAACCCTTTTTAATAAGGTTCTTAGTAGTTATAATATAGTATAATTTAAAAATAAAAGGTTTTCTTATTTATTATATACTACCTATAGTATTAGCACTATAATAAGCCTTAAAATATATATTACTTAGTTTAGTAAAAAGGTTAAGTATCTTTTTATAATCTTAGTTAATTTCCTTTTTAATTAAAAAGATTTTTTAAAATAAAGTTAGTATTATATAGCTAGTTATAATAGTTTCTATATTAAAACTAAGGAAACTCTATATAGCTATATAGAAAAAATAATAATTTTATATAAAAAAGTAGCTATTAAAGAAATAATAAAGGGTATAGCTAAGTATAAAAGAAATACTAATAATAATAATAAAGAAAAGGGTAAGAATAGCCTATAATAAGAAAGTAATAATATTATTAATTAAGAAGGGGTTATAAGGGTATTATAGTAAGGTAAGATTTTTATACTTAGTAGTATACTTAGGTATCTAGGCTATAGCCTTAGCTAAGTAAATAAAGAATTAGAATATTATAGTATTCTATAACCTAAGGTAAGTACTAGTATTAGTAATATTTTCTATATAATAAAAATATAGTTTTTATAGCTTAAAGTTAAGAGTATATATATATTTTATTTACCTTAATATTAATTAATTATAAGTAGAATCCTATAGGGATTCTATATTTTTAACTATAAAAATTATAAAATTAAAATTATTTTACAAAATTATTATATTTTTTATTAATTTTAGCCCTTTTAAGGTAAAAAGTAAAATAAAATATTTAAAATTACTTATACTTATATAACTACTAGAATTTATATAGTAAGATACTATTAAAATAATAATATAAGAAATAATAGAAATATTAAAATATTTTACTAAATAAATTACTAAAATCCCCCTTTTATAATATAGTTATTAAGTTATTTATATTAGCTAGCTAGTACCTACTATATATAAAATACCTTAATTAAAGAGTTAGAGTGTTAACTCTATTATACTTATTAAAGTATATTATAGTAAATAACTTAGGAGTGCCTATAAAGGGCACTACTAAGGTTTTAATAGTTTATACTTTAGCTTTAATAGCTTTTACTTTAATTTAAAGTAATTTAATAAAGGTTTTAATAGTAAAGATTAAGGTAGCTATAGTAGATTTATATTTCTTTAATATAATAAAGTAGGATTCTATATCTTTTATAGCCTTTACTATAAATATAAATTTAATAGCCTTCTTAATTTTAGTATTAATTATTTCTAAGGTTTTAGTCTTTATAATATTATAAATATTTATAAGGCTTTTAATACTATTATAATATATTTTAAATAGTTTACTATAGTTTATTATAGTAAATTTAAGGGCTTTTATAGCTATCTTTAATATTATAATATATATAAGGACTTTATTCTATATATTTAATAATTACTTAATAGTAATAATAGCCTTATAAGTACTTAGCTTAAGGATCTTTATAAGATAAAACTTACTAACTATTACTAAAAAGCTACTAAGGGTTTTATTTAAGTAGCTAAAGGCATTACTTATATATTTAGTAATAATAATAGCCTTAACTAAAAGCTAGGAGGTTTAGTAATAATTTTTATAGCTATCTTTATTCTTTTAAATAAAAATAACTATTGAAAAGGAGTTATAGGTAATATAAATTACTAAAGGTTTTAATTTACCTTTAGCTTAGGCTTTATTACCCTTTATAATAATTACTATAGCCTTATTACTTTAAGCATTAAATTCTTTAAAATATTAATATAGTAAGCTACTACTTTTAAGTATAGCTTATAAAGAGAATTATCTCTTTTAATACTAAATCTATTTTAGTTAATTCTAGCTTTAACCTTAGTAAATTTTATACTATAAATATAAAAAGTATTTTTAAAGGCTTAATTCTTTTTCTTAAGTCCTTACTTATTAATATATTACTACTTTATATAGTTCTTCTTTATATTAACTATAGCTATAAAGTTAATATTATTTAATTTATTATAAAGTTTATATATTTTATTATTAACCCTTTTAAACTAATAAAGATATTAATATATTAAAGTATTAGTAATATACTTTACTATATCTTTAGTAATAATTAATAGTTTATTAGTTATATTTATTAAGGATTAGCTTACTAAGGCCTAAGCTTTAATACCCTTAGTATTACTTATCCTTTAGTTATTTATATTATTGATATTAAAAATATTCTTATTTTTATTATAATTAACTATAGTAGTCTAGAGAGTAATATAGAGTATACTTATATTATTACTATATTTATTATAAAACTTACTATTCTAAGTAGTATAAATATTTCCTAGCTAGCTAGTTAAAATACTAATCTTTTAAAAATAAAGATTAAATATAAGTTCTAGTAAGTTAGCTAAGTTAATATTATAAAAATCTATACTATTCTTAAGTTTAAAGGCTAATATCTTTAAAAAGCTTATAAAAAGCTATTAATAAGAATAGGGCTTAATAAAGGCTTAAATATATAAAAATAGGGAAAAATATAGAAGTTTACTATATATATTTTATTAATACTTTTCCTAGCTTAACTTTTACTAGGGTTTAGTATAGTAATTAATAAAACTAGTATTAATAACCTTTAGTTAGTAGATTTAATATACTATAAAAAAGCTTAAGAAAGTTTAAGGTTTAAGAAATATATTTATATAAGCTAATAAAAGCTATAAATTAACCTAAATAATTAATATAAGAAAGAAAGGTAGTAGTATATAAATTTTTAAGGAAAAAGGAATAAAAAAGTAAAGAAAAAAAAATAAAAAAAGAAGGTAAATAAGTATAAAAAGTAAAGGATTTTATATACTTTAATAGGGATTTTATAGAAATAAGCTTAAAGTAAGCTTTTATAGTATACTAAAAGTTAGAAAATAATTAATATTTTTTATTAAAAAGGAAATCCCTATATATATTTATAAAATTAAATATAAAGCTAGTATAACTTAGAATATTTATTAATTAAAAGGTATTATAAAACTTTTTTTATAATATTCCTTATTTTAATTAATAGTATTTATAGTAAGGTATTTATTAACTATTTTAGTACTATTAATATATATATCTTTTTTAGAAATCTACTAATTATCTTTAGTAAAGTATTCTTTTTAGTAGATTAAGAAATTAATATAAAGCTTTTTACTTTTTTTAAAAAAAAGTTATATATAATATTTCTAAATTCTTTTAATTTTTTAATAGTTTATTTCTCCTAATTTAGTTAAGTTTATTAATAGTAATATAGGCTTAATTCTTTTAAAAAAGTCTTTACTTTACTATAGTTTTTAAATATAAACTATAAAAACTATTAAATAAACCTTTAAAATTAATAAAAAGTTAAGGTAAAAAAAAAGGAAAGAGATTGACTTTAAAACTTTATATAGTTTAGTATATTAAAGAGACTATTTCTTCTTAAGCTTACTTAGAAGCTTATATCCTAAGTATAGCCTAAAGTATACTATATTCTTTATATTAATATCTACTAAATTATACTAAAAGTTATATTTAATTTTTATAAGTATAGCTATTATTATAATAGTATATTTAGCTTCTCTTTAATATAACTTTTAAAGTACTAAGAGGTTAATATTTTTAGGGTTTATAATAGATTTATTTAGATGTAAAAAAAGGTTTATTACTATAAGTAGCTTATAATTAAGTATAAGTTTATTAGGTAATTAGTTAATTAAAGCTATAGCTATATTATTAAAGTAGTATTAAAGCACTAAAAGTATTAAAGGCTAGGGGATATCTAAGTTAGTTAAAGTATAATATTATATTATAATAATTATAGTTTAATTTTTATACTTAGCTATACTATGAGTTTATAGGTAATATATTATTACTATAAGCAATTTTACTTTTACCTTATAAAAAAGTATAGTTTAAAGGTTAAAAATAAACTTAAAGTCCTTATTATTAATAAAAGTTTAGCTTAGATTTCTACTAAATACTTTTTATAGCTAGGGATAAGAATTATCTTTTTATTAAAAAGGTAGTTAATTAAGTAAAGTAAGTTATAAATAGTAAATCCTTTTACTACCTATATTATATTTTCTAAGCTAACTTTTAATATATTTATAATAAAATCTAATAAAATACTATAAGAAGGTATAAGCTTTATTTAAAAGGGTTTTATTTCCTTTAAAGCTTAAAATTAAAGAATTATATTTTCTTTATAAATATTATAATATACTATATAAGTATATATTTAGCTACTTATATATAAAAAGTAAACTATAAAAAGCTTCTTAGCTATCCTCCTTACTTTAAAATAATAAGTATTATTATAAATTAGCTAAAGGAGGGCTTTTATATAGTTTTAAGGGATTTAGAGTTAGTATAATCCTTTTAAATTATAATAATAAAAAAGTTTATTATTTTAAAGGTTCTAGCTATATAAGGGAATTTATAGTTAGTTCTAATTAGCTTAGCATTACCTCTCCTTATATATAATAATACCCTTAATAATTTAGCTATACTTTATATTATATTAATACCCTATTATAATAGAATTCTTTAAAATCTTATTTATAATAATAAAGACTATAAATTTCTCTTTAAAATAGATATAAGTATTAAGTTTATTAAAGCTATTATAATTAGCTACTTCTTTATAGCTAATATTAACTAATAAATAAAAAAGTATATTAAGTATTATATTTAAAGTACTAAAAATATAAATAATATAGATTTTAAATTATAAAAAATAATTAGTAACTTTAGTAAGCTTAAAGTTAGCTTTATTAAAATTTATTATTATAAAAGAGGTATACTTAATAATTCCCTTTACTAGTAAGTAATTAGTAATAATATTTATAGCTAATATATTAAATTAAGCTATTTTCCTTAGTTTCCTTATTCCCTATATAATTATAGCTACCTTTATCTTTATTAAGCTATATTTCTTCTTAATAGCTAAGGTTAACTAAAAGAGAAATAAAATAAAGTATTGTTTATTATTATTAATATTCTTTTTAAGGATATTAATACTATTTTAATTAACTATTAATTAAAAAGTATATAAGCTAAAACCTTTTATATATATATTGACCTTAAAGAAAAGAGGCTTTTTAAAGTTATAGTGCTAAAGTAAAATCTTAGTATATAAAAGTTTTTAAATTACTTTAAAAGATATAATTTCCTACTTTAAGGGTATAAAACTTACTTACTAAGCTATATATTTCTATATTTACTTAAATAACTAAATAGAGAGCTTATTGTTTTTATAAAGATTCTAAAGTATTTTAGTTTTTTTATTTTATAAGGGTTTAATATATAAATTAAACTAAAGAACCCTTATATAAAAAAAACTAATTATTTTAATAAAGGTTTTAAAACTTAAAAGTATAGTAAATATTTAAAGGTTTTTAAATACCTTAATATAGTTACTAATATTAATAATACCCTTTATATTTATAATAAAACCTAAGAGTTAAATTAATAAATAGCTAAAAAATAATTTCTTAGCTACTATATATAAATAATACTTTTTAAGAATTTTAAATATAATTTTAAAGTAAATTAAGTGCTTTTTAAAGGTATTAAAGAAAATTAAAATATTATTAATATATACTTATATAAAGGCTTAGTGCTTATAAAATTATTTATTTATAAAGCATTAAGTATATACTAAAGAATTCTTATATCTTTATATTATAATATAGAATACCTTAATTTCTCTTTTAAAAATAATTACTATTTTATTATAATACTTATACTATATTAAAAGCTAGTTAAAGAAACTAAAGGCATTTAAAAGGGATATTTAATACTTTCTATATATATCCTTTATTTATTTAATACACTAGTTGGGCTGTTGGCCTAATTCTAGTACCACTGCTACTAAGACTATATAGGAAAAACCCTAGTATAGGGGGGAAAACCTATATATAGCCTTTATTTGAGTTCTATAGTGGAGCTATAGTGGCTTTATACTAGTTCTAACTATAGAAAGAGGTGCGCTGCTAGCTAAACTTAACTAGTATTATAGAAGAGTATATAGTATAGAATAGGAAGTAAACTAGGTTAGTAGAGGCATAGTGGTGCTATAGGATACCTTTAGAGATAGTCTATATATTATAATAAGTTGCCTTAAGCGCTTAGTCTATCTTCTATACTAGTCTCTATTTAATTCCCCTAGGCTACCGCTCCCTTGCCTAAAACCTTCCTCTAGCTTCTATATCTTTATAGCATTAGTTACACTAGCTAGCGGCTAGCTATTACTAAACTAGCTATTAGCTAACTATTAGTTATATAATAAAAAAAGAGAGATATATATACCCTCTTTCCCTTATCTCTAACCTTTTTTCTTCTTCCTTTCTTCTTTATTTATTATCTCTATTATAAGTATACCCTTATTTTTATTTTTATAGCAATATTACTCTATTACTGCCCTTAACTAACTATAGCATTATTAAAAATACTACCTACCCTTATAAATAAGTAAATTATTACACTTAGGGTAAGTACTATTTCTTTCTTAATACACTGCTGCCACTAATCTGCCTATAGCTAGGCTAATTATAGGCCTAGCCCTATAAGGCTTGCCTAATATAAGCTAAAAATATTAAAAAATAGTGCTATAGTATTAAAGGTTAGTACCCCCTTCTAACCTAAGCTATTATTATTACTAATTTAAATAGGTATTAATAGTATATACTTTAAGTATATAAAAGCAAAAAAGACTTATTTAGGCGTAAGTATTATATTCCTTATCTATATTAGTAGCCTAGTAGTAGCTAATTAGTTCTATAGCTAAATCTAAATATTATATTATACTAGAAGGCTATTAAGTAAGTAATAAATATACAAAACCTCTATACCTTTAAGGAGCCTATTAATATAAGTATAAGGCAGTATAGCTATAGTTTAGCTATAGTATTAGTATAGTGCTAACTTATAAGTAGGCTAAGAAGTATAATACTACTTAGAAAAAGGTAGTATAGCTTATAAAGTAAGTAAGCTTATTTATTAATATAGTAGTATAAGCTATTAATAGTGCTATAGTAGTTTTAGCTTTAACTTTAGTTAAAGGTAAAATACTACTATAGGCTTACTATATTACTAATATACTAAAGGAGTAAAATAATATCTTAAGAGAGATTCTATAAAAGGTTTATAGGCTTAGTATAATAGCTATATAAGGCTATATAGTAATAGAGGTAAAGAATAACCTAAAGGAGAAAGGGGGGGGGGGAGGGGGGGGGTAATAGGGCGTAGGCTTAGGGCTAGTATAAAAGCGTTATACCTATTTTTTATTATCTCTTAAGCTACTATTTTTTATATATTAGTAAATATAAGTTATATGTTATAATAATACATTCTAGCTATAATATTTACATAGTTCCTTAGCGTTTCTATACTTATACTACACTAGGTGCCTCTTCTTATTAATTCTTTAGTATCTTTAGCCTATTAATTTTAAAGACTTTTAATAAGTTAAAATTAAAGGATATACTCTATTAATATAAGCTACTTTATAAGTATAGTTACTAGCTTATTATATTCTAATACCTCCTTAACTTTACATTAGTTATACACTAAGTGTATATTAATATTAATAGGGTAGAGGTAATTAAAATTCTTATAAAATAGTAGAATATAGTAATAGTCCTTATTATTAGCCTAGTAGCTATATATTAATAAATCTACTTTAGGAATATATTAGTAGAAAAAGAAGGTATTAAGCCTAATTTATTCTATATATATTTATATAAGCACTATAAATTTATACTTAGTAAGGCTTAAGTAAAGGTAAATAACTTTAGTAGTAAAGGTAAAGTTAGGGTTAAGCTTTACTACTATATAGTTAATATAAGTCTAGTATACCTATATAGTAGCTTACTCTTAGTGCTAGTAGTTTTTTTATTTTAAAGTAAGCACTTTAGTTAAAAAGGGCTTTAGTAAGTAGTTATAGAGTTAGTTTAGAAATAGTATATAGTCTAAGTAGTTATTTAGGGGTAGTAGGTAGCTATGCCCTTAGTATATTAGTTTATATCTAAGTTAAGCCACTATTATAGTATAAGCGCTATAAATATACTTAGCTATTTTATTAGCTTCTATTTATTAATAAAAATAAAGTAAATAATAGTTAAGGTAAAGGTTAATTAAGGCTATAGCTACTTTAGTTTTAACTAAGGTATATAGCATAGCCTTAAATATATTAATTACTATCCTTAAGCACTTAGTTTATTTAGAAATAAATACCTTAGCTATACTCTTAGCTTTACTACTAACTTTAGTAAGGGTATAGTATAATCCTATACTATATATAATTATACTCTAAATAACCTATATATATAGGAGTTATATATTATATAATAAGTATCCCTAAGTTAAAGCTATTAGTAATATAAGTATAAGCTACTATTATACTAATTTTAATTTAACTTAACTTTAGTATACTTTTTAGTAAAGCTTATAATAAACCTATACCCTAAGGAAGTAAGTAGATTAAATTAGTTATACTATATTAGTATTAAGTTAAACTAGTAATATAATTACTATACACTACCTAGTAAAGTATATAAGTTTACTCTTTCCTAAATTAAACTTAAGACCTAATTCTTAAAACTATTCTTAGTAAATTACCTAGGTAGCTTTAAGGCAATTCTATATCTCTTTTACTATATACCTGTTACGTGCTAGATGTCACACGTAAATGGGGGTACTCACACAAATAGGTGTGGTACGTTATGAAGTTATAAGAAGAAGGAACACTTAAGTTATAGGTAGGTAGTTGAGTGTATATATAGTTAAAGTTGTTCTTCTCTAGCTATGCACAGTGGAACCCTCCTTTTATAAGGTAGGTTCCGCCCCTAGGAACGGACTGTAATAGGTCCCCCCCTTTATAGAAGAAAATATAGCTTATCCTAAGCTATTTAAATAAGAAAGAAAAGAAAGAAAGAAAAAAAAAGGAAAAAGGTAGGCTTATAGTAGCCTACTTATAAAGCTAAGGAATTAGAAGAAAAAGAAATAAAGCTGTATAGTCTATGTATAGCTAGGTTATAGCCTAACCTATAGGAGTTATGCCCCTAAGGTTTACCTCTAGCGTGCTACTATATTCTATACTATTGCTACTTATTTCTATTACTTATAAATGCATTACTATTGCTAGTAGCCTCCTCCTTATTAGTAGCTTTATTAGCTATAGGGTTATTAAAGTCTATAGTATAGTTCTAGTATACTATTATAAAGTGGATATTGCTAGCTAGGACACGTTAGACTATAGGGTTAACTAGGATTCTCTTAAAGATCTCCTATCCTTAGTAGTTAGCTATAGCGTTAAGGGTATAGATATTAAGAGTTATAACTATAGCCTTAGCTTCCTCCTAATATTAGGTAAAACCTACCTTATTATAGAAATACATTATACTAAAGTTAAGTTCCTACTTAGTTTTATTAGCACCTATACTATATTAATCCTTCTAGGTATTATTAGTATATATATTATAGCCTATTTTATTAGCTAGCATTTAAATGTAAGTAGTGAGTGTTTAGATTCTCTCTATGCTAATGTAGAGAACCTTATAGCATACATTAACTAAATATAAATAACGCCTAATAAAGATACTAGCTTAGTCTCTTACTAGTTTATAATAGGTAATAGGAATATAGCTAGTGCTAGCGTAGTTGCAAGCCTTAGTAAGATAGATAAAGAAATTAATAAGCTACTAGGCTTAAGGGATTCTAGGAAGGATAATCCTATTATAAAGGTTTATTATATCCTTAATGCCGCTCCTAGTATAAGCCTAAAGGTCTTACCTAGTAAAAGTCTTATTAATATAAATAGTAATAGTTAGAGGGAGCTAGATAAAAGCATCTATACTTAGTTCTATAATATAGTAAGTAAAAGCTATATTTAGCTCTAGTAGGCTATTGCTTACTAGAAGGCAGTGTAATCTATAGATTTTATAAAGTAGGAATATTCTATAGAAACCCCCTTTAATAAGGTCCCTAGTAGTTATAATGTAGTATAATTTAAAGATAGAAGGTCTTTTTATTTATTATATACTGCCTATAGTGTTAGCACTATAGTAAGCTTTAAAATATATATTACTTAGTTTAGTAAAAAGGTTAAGTGTCTCCTTATAATCTTAGTTAATCTTCCTTCTAGTTAAGAGGGTCTCCTAAGGTAGAGGTAGTATTATATAGCTAGTTATAATAGTTTCTATATTAAAACTAAGGAAACTTTATATAGCTATATAGAGAAATAAAGGTTTTATATAGAAAAGTAGCTATTAAAGAGATAGTAAAGGGTGTAGCTAAGTGTAAGAGAAACGCTAATAATAATAATAAAGAAAAGGGTAGGAGCGGCCTATAATAAGAAAGTAATAATATTATTAATTAAGAAGGGGTTATAAGGGGATTATAGTAAGGTAAGGTTTTTACGCTTAGTAGTGTGCCTAAGTATCTAGGCTATAGCCCTAGCTAAGTAAATAAAGAACTAGGATATTATAGTATTCTATAACCTAAGGCAGGCGCTAGTGTTAGTAATATTTCCTATATAATAGAAATGCAGTTTTTATAGCTTAAAGTTAAGAGCACTTATATATCTTATTTGCCTTAATATTAACTAATTATAGGTAGGATCCTATAGGGATCCTACGTTCCTAACTATAGAAGTTATAAAATTAAAACTATCCTACTAAACTATTGTGTTTTCTGCTAACTTTAGCCCCTTAAGGTAGAAAGTAATATAGAATATTTAAAATTACTTATACTTATATAACTACTAGAATTCCTATAGTAGGATACTACTAAAATAATAGTATAAGAAGTAATAGGAATACTAGAATATCCTACTAAATAGATTACTAGAATCCCCCTTTTATAGTATAGTTATTAAACTACTTATGTTAGCTAGCTAGCGCCTACTGCGTATAAAATACCTTAACTAGGGAGTTAGGGTGTTAACCCTATTGCGCTTATTAGAACGCGTTATGGCGGATAACCTAGGGGTGCCTGTAAGGGGCGCTGCTAAGGTTTTAATAGTTTATACCTTAGCTTTAATGGCTTTTACTTTAGTTTAGAGCGATTTAATAGAGGTTTTAATAGTAGAGATTAAGGCTGCTATAGCGGATTTGCGTTTCTTTAATATAATAAGGCGGGATTCTATATCCTTTATAGCCTTTACTATAGGGGTGGATTTAGTAGCCTCCTTAATTCTAGTATTAACTATCCCTAGGGTCTTAGTCTTTATAATATTATAGATATCTATAAGGCCTTTAATACTATTATAGTATATTTTAAATAGTTTACTATAGTTTATTATAGTAGACTTAAGGGCTTCTATAGCTATCTCTAACGCTATAATGCATATAAGGACTTTATTCTATACGCCTAATAACTGCTTAGCTATAATAGTAGCCTTATAAGCGCTTAGCTTAAGGATCTCTGTAAGGTAGGACTTATTAACTATTGCTAGAAGGCTGCTAAGGGTCCCGTTTAGGTGGCTAAAGGCATTGCTTATGCGTTTAGTAATAATAATAGCCTTAGCTAGAAGCTAGGAGGTTTAGTAACGGTTTTTGTAGCTACCTTTGTCCTCTTAGATAAAAATAGCTATTTAAAGGGAGTTATAAGTAGTGTAAATTACTAGAAGTTCTGATTTACCTTTAGCTTAAGCTTTATTACCCTTTGCGGTAGCTGCTATAGCCTTACTGCTTTAAGCATTAAGTCCCTTAAAAATATTAATATAGTAAGCTATTACTTTTAAATATAGCTTATAAAGAGGATTATCTTTCTTAACACTAAATCTATCCTAGCTAATTCTAGCTCTAGCCCTAGCAAATTCTACGCTATAGACATAGAGCGTATCCTTAAAGGCCTAATCCTTCTTTTTAGGTCCCTACTTATTAGTATATTGCTACTTTATATAGTCCTTCTTTACATTAACTATAGCTATAAAGTTAATATTATTTAATTTATTATAGGGTTTATACGCTTTATTATTAGCCCTTTTAAACTAATAGAGATACTAGTGCATTAAGGTGTTAGCAATATGCCTTGCTATATCCTTAGTAGTGGTTAACAGTTCACTAGTTATATTTATTAAGGATTAGCCTATTAGAGCTTAAGCTTTAATGCCCTTAGCGTTACCTATCCCTTAGTTATCCCTATTATTTACATTAGAAACATCCTTATCCTTATTATAGTTAACTATAGTGGTTTAGGGAGTAATATAGAGTGTGCTTATATTATTGCTATATTTATTATAGGACTTATTATTCTAGGTAGCGTAAGCGTCTCCTAGCTAGCTAGTTAAAATACTAGTCTCCTAGAGATAGGGGTTAAATATAAGTCCTAGTGGGTTAGCTAGGTTAATATTATAGGAATCTATACTATTCTTAAGTTTAGAGGCTAATTTCTCTAGAAGGCTTATAGGAAGCTGCTAGTAAGGATAGGGCCTAATAAGGGCTTAGATGCATAAGGATAGAGAAAAATATAGGAGTTTACTGTATATATCTTGCTAATACTTTTCCTAGCTTAACTTTTACTAGGGTTTAGTGTAGTAGTTAGCAAAACTAGTGCTAATAACCTTTAGCTAGTGGATTTAATATGCTATAGAAAGGCTTAGGGAGGTTTGAGGTTTAAGTGATGTGTCTATATAAGCTAATAAAAGCTATAAATTAGCCTAGCTAACTAATATAAGGAAAGAAGGCAGTGGTATATAAATTTTTAAGGAAAAGGGATAAGGGAGCAAAGAAAAGAAGGTAAAGAAAGAAGGTAAATAAGTATAGGAAGTAAAGGATTTTATATACCCTAATAAGGCTTTTATAGAAGTAAGCTTAAGGTAAGCTCTTATAGTGTACTAGGAGTTAGGAAATAATTAATATTTTCCACTAGTAGGGAATTCCCTATATGCATTTATAAAATTAAACGCTAGGCTAGTATAACTTAGAATGTTTATTAATTAGGAGGCACTATAAGACCTTTCTTGCAGTATTCCTTATCCTAATTAATAGTATTTATAGTAAGGTACTTGTTAACTATTTTAGTAGCGTTAACACATATATCTTCCTTAGAAATCCACTAATTATCCTTAATAGAGTATCCTTTCTAGTAGATTAAGAAATTAACGTAAGGCTTCCTGCCCTTTTTTTAAAAAAATTATATATAATGTTTCTAAATCCTTTTAATTTCTTAGTAGTTTACTTCTTCTAATTTAGTTAAGTCTACTAGTAGTAGTATAGGCTTAATTCTTCTAAAAGGGTCTTTGCCCTACTATGGTTTCTAGATATAAGCTATAGAAACTACTAGGTAGACCCTTAAAGTTAGTAGGAAATTAAGGTAGAAAGAAAGAGGAGAGATTTACTCTAAAACCCTATATAGTTTAGCATACTAGGGAGACTATTTCTTCTTAGGCTTGTCTAGGAGCTTATATTCTAAGTATAGCCTAAGGTATACTATATCCCCTATATTAATATCTACTAAATTATACTAAGAGTTATATTTAATTTTTATAAGTATAGCTATTATTATAATAGTATGCTTAGCTTCCCTCTAGTATAACTTCTAAAGCACTAATAGGTTAGTGTCTTTAGGGTTTATAATAGATTTGTTTAGATCTAGGAGAAGGTTTACTACTATAAGTAGCTTATAACTAAGCATAAGTTTATTAGGCAATTAGTTAATTAAGGCCACAGCTATATTATTAAGGTAGTGTTAAAGCGCTAGAAGTATTAAGGGCTAGGGGATATCTAGGTTAGTTATAGTGTAATATTACACTATAATAATTATAGTCTAATTTTTATGCTTAGTTATGCTATTAGTTTATAGGTAATACGCTACTGCTATAAGGAATTTCACTTTTAGCTTATAAAAAAGCGTAGTTTAAAGGTTAGAGACAAACTTAAGGTCCCTATTACTAATAATTTCTTATAGCAGTCCCTAATTAGTAAGGTAGAGTCCCTTTAGCAGGAGTTTAGCCTAGATTTCTACTAAATACTTCTTATAGCTAGGGATAAGAATTATCTTCTTACTAAAGAGGCAGTTAACTAGGCAAAGCAAGTTATAGGTAGTGAATCCTTCTACTGCCTATATTATGTTTTCTAAGCTAACTTCTAGTATATTTATAATAAAATCTAATAAAATACTATAGAAAGGCACAGGCCTTATTTAAAGGGGTCTTATTTTCCCTAAGGCTTAAGATTAAAGGACTATATTTTCTCTATAGATATTACAGTGCACTATATAGGTATATATTTAGCTACTTATATATAGAAAGCAGACTATAGAAAGCTCTTTAGTTATCCTCCCTACTCTAAAATAGTAAGTATTATTATAAGTTAACTAGAGGAGGGCTTTTATATAGTTTTAAGGGATATAGAGTTAGCATAATCCTTCTAAATTATAATAATAGAGGAGCCTGTTATCTTAGAGGTCCTAGCTATATAGGGGAATTTATAGTTAGTTCTAATTAGTTTAGCATTGCCTCTCCCTATATATAGTAATACCCTTAATAATCTGGCTATACTTTATATTATATTAGTACCCTATTATAATAGAATTCTTTAGATCCTTATTTATAATAGTAGAGGCTATAGATTCCTCTCTAAAGTATATATAAGCATTAAGTTTATTAAAGCTACTATAGTTAGCTACCTCCCTATAGCTAATATTAACTAGTAGATAAGAGAGGGCGTTAGGTATTATATTTAAAGTGCTAGGGATATAGATAATATAGATTTTAAATTATAAGAGATAATTTGCAACTTTAGCAAGCTTAAGGTTAGCCTTATTAAGATCTATTGTTGCAAAAGAGGTATGCTTAATAATTCCTTTTGCTAGTAAGTGATTAGTAATAATATTTATAGCTAATGCATTAAATTAGGCTATTTTCCTTAGTTTCCTTATCCCCTATATAATTATAGCTACCTCTACCTCTATTAAGCTATATCTCTTCTTAATAGCTAAGGTTAGCTAGGAGAGAAATAAAATAGGGTGTAGTTTATTACTACTAATATCCTTCCTAGGAATACTAATGCTATTCTAATTAACTACTAATTAGAAAGTATATAAGCTAAAACCCTCTTTATATATATTAACCTTAAAGAAAAGGGGCCTCTTAGGGTTATAGTACTAAAGCAGAATCTTAGTATATAAAAGTTCCTAAATCGCTTTAAAAGATATAATTTCCTATTTTAAGGGCATAAAACTTGCCTACTAGGCTATGCATTTCTATACCTACTTAGATAACCTAATAGGGAGTTTGTTTTTCTTATAAAGGTTCTAAAGTATTCTAGTCTTTCTATTCTATAGGGGTTTAATATATAAATTAAACTAAAGAACCCCTATATAGAGAAAACTAGCTATCCTAATAAAGGTTTTAAGACTTAAGAGTGTAGTAGGCATTTAGAGGTTCTTAAATGCCTTAATATAGTTACTAGTGTTAGTAATACCCTCTATGTTTATAATAAAACCTAAGAGCTAAATTAATAAATAGCTAATAAATAACTTCTTAGCTACTATATATAGGTAGCACTTCTTAAGGATTTTAAATATAATCTTAAGGTAGGCTAGGTGCTCTTTAAGGGTATTAGAGAAAATTGTAATATTATTAATATATACTTATATAAAGGCTTAGTGCTTATAGAATTGCTTGTCTATAAAGCGCTAAGCATACGCTAAGGAATTCTTATATCCTTATATTATAATATAGGATACCTTAATTCCTCTCTTAGAGATAATTGCTATTCTATTACAGTGCTTACGCTACACTAGGAGCTAGTTAAAGAAACTAGAGGCATCTAGGAGGGATATCTAATACTTTCCGCGGGCATTCTCTATAATATCCCCTTAGTTAAGTAAAGGGTATATATCTAGAATAGTAATACTATTTATAGGTTTTATATTAATTATTACTCTTTCTTTACGTTCTTTCCTAGTGTTATGCTATATAAGGAAACCTAGGCATAAGTATAGTGCCTTTTCTCCTACCCTAAGGTAGGATACCTTACTAGCTTTATGCTTCTTATTAAAGATTTTATAGAACTTTTTAAAATCCTTCCTACCTAGGTAGTATACTTATAAGGGTTTTAGCTAATTTTACTAACTATTAATAAAATTAATATATATTTACTCCTCCTTAGGCATTAGCACTACCCCTTAGTTATAGTAAACATTATATATATTAGTAAGTTTAATAAGTTTTTCTATAGCTACTAGGTTAAGATTTATAATTTTAATACTAAATTTATTTATAATAAATAGAATGTTATTTAGGTATATAATACTATATAAGGGGACGCCACTATTAACCACCTTAGGGTTAAGGTTATTAGCTATATTCTTAGTGTCTTTCTCTATCTTAGAGGGAAAGATATCCTTTAGTATTACTAGCTCCTTACAGCCTAATGGGATATTAATGTTATAACTATAAAAGGCAGAGAAATCCTTAATATTATTTATAGCAAAGTAAGAGTCTATAGAGTTTAGACCTTAAAGGTTTCCTAGTCTTTAGTTAGGCTTAATATAAATTAGGAGGTCTGTAAAGTTATGAATTAGTAAGCATTTTGCTTACCTATAATCCACAATACTATTAAAAATCTAGCGGTTTTTTAAGATAAAGTAATAAACACCTATAGCCTTATATATTACATAGTCCTTCTAAAAAACTAGTATAAATTCTAAGCTATGCAGCAGTATAGTAATATAGTGCGTTATAACAACCCTCCTAGTTGGGACTATATTAGCAGGGCGGAAAATGCAGCTAGGCATAGTTATATTATATATGGATTAGAAAACAACCCTAGGGTTAATAAAGTTAATTTTAATGCTGTAATTATGTATGAAATCTATGCTAATTAATAATTTTAGTATAAGCTTCTTTATTACGTTAGCGGTTATAGTAAAGTGACTAGATACTGATTTTCCTCTAGCTTTACCCCTTATATAGAAGTTAAAGGTAGCGGTTTCTATAATGTAAAAGGAGGAATTTACACTATTTATAGGTTTAGGCTTTTAGGTTCCCTATTAAACGTTATAACTATTCTACTAAAGCCACTCCTTATTAACTAGTATTAATAAAGTCCCTATGTTAAGGTAGATATTATAGTCCTACCTTTAGTTATTAAAGTAAAGGTTTACCTTAAAATAAGTAATTGCCTTTCTTTTCCTAGTGATTTCTAGCTAATATAGCCTTACTACTGCTTTAATAACCTAACTATTAGTTAGTCCTCTAGATACTATAATCTTTTTATAGTATATATTAAAGGGGAGTGTAGGCTCTCTAGCATAGAAAGTATCTATAAAGTTAGATTTATCCTTATCTAAGTTACTCTTAATAACGCCTTTCTTAACTATATAGTATTCTAAGGATATAAAGTAGGACTCCTTAGCTTCTGCATTAGAGTTATTTACTATAACTATATAGTTTACACTATTACCCTCCTTAGGCGCCTATTTCTTATAGAATTATGGTTTATAACCTCTATAATTATACTAAGGGCGCTTAAAGGAGTTATAGTGTCTAGGCTTAGTTTCCTCCTATTACCTAAAAGGGTCTACCTCCTTAGCATTAGAAGCAGCTACTAATATATTCCCTTTAGGTTCCTTAGGGGACCATTATAGGGCCCCCTTATAACCCTTATAGAAGTAACTATAATTAGGTTAGAAAGGGTATAAGCAGCCCTAAGGCTAGTAGTTCCTACTGTTATACCTATCACTAAAATTACAATATTATTCGCAGCTTTGTAAGTATTAGCAGCAACCGCCCTATTAATATTAAGGCAGGCTGCGACTGCTACTATAATAGCTATTGCAGTAAGGCAGCCTATTCTAGTAAGCCTTTATAGTAGGGTAGGGGGTATTGTTATCTATCGAATCCGGGTCCTTTATAAGGAGGTAAGCAGAGGCTTAAACCTTACTCCTCTTTATTCTATAGTAGGTTTTATTACCTAGGATAAAGTCCTTAAGGTTGTGCCTCTTACCCTTTATTAGGTTAATATATGCATTCTAGTGGTTAGATTCTACTAGTTAGGGGTAGATTTACTAAAGCTCTATATAAAGCTTATAGTAAAAATAGGTAAGAAGCTAAAGGTTAGTAAATTCCCTATTAGCCCTAGTATAGAAGAAAACTTTTGCTATAAATTCCTATAAGGATATCTTAAATAACACATTATCCCTAGTAAATTTAGCTTAGTTAAGCTAGGCGATTATATCTTAGATTTTAATACTAAATTCCTTTTTAACTATAGTAAATACTAAGTTAAGGTTACGGAATATTATAGCTCTTTCTATGTTATTAAGATGCTAGTGGTACTATATATAGGCAGCTCTATAGAAAAGATACTAAACTTAGTGTGTAATCTATTCTTAGCGGTTAGGGCTAGCGCAGCTATAGTGATCCCTAACCACTTAGATCTAGAGGTCTATATCTATAAAGATAGTGGATTTGCCTTTATATTTAATAGCCTTACTATTAATATTGTTTAGATCTATTTTAGGGTTAAGGTATCTAATATTACTAAGTTTCTAGGAAGGTTTTGCTAAATAGTCTATTATCTCTAGGGCTTAGGCAGCTAGATTATTATAGGGGTTCTTATCTTTAAGTTGCTATTCTATAGGTATAGATAATAGTCCCTAAGCACGCATAGCGTTCCTAAGGGGCGGCTTATTATAGAGTAGGGGGTTATGTAAAGTCTTATAAAACTCCCTATTAATTAGGTGCCCCTAGAGCTAAGAAGTTTTAGCATAAAGGGCGTTAAGAGTTACTATATAGGCTAGTTGCGTTTATATGCCTATTGTCCTAAAAGATACTGTAAGGCGTTGCATATCTAAGGTTAGAACCTATCCTAAGGTTAATAAAGGGTGTTAGGCTTACTCTATAGCTTGCTAGTAGGATTTAGCTAGTTTAGAAGCCTCTAGCATAGCTATTATACAGATTACTGCTTTATTAATTTCCTTTACACTACTATAGCAGATCTTACTAAGGATAGACTCTTACTAGTTACGCATATTAGCAAGAAACTACTGGAATTTATTGTATATATTTAGCTTACACTGTTATCCCTAGGATCCTATTATCTATAGAGAAGGTATACATTCTTTCTAACTACTAAGCGAGTAGGAAATTACCTTATTTTAATTAATTTCTATAGGATTTAATAGGGTTTCTAAAGGGGGATTTAATGCGCTAAAAGTTAGATAAAGGTGAATTCTTATTTCTAGAATAGTTTCCTAATAGGAGCTAGCGCTAATATAATCCCTTTCCTATAAAGAAGTATAGTTTTCCTTAGTATAAGATAAGATATTTAGGGTCTTTAGCAGTCCCTTAATTCCTATACTTACTATATCTCCTATTAACTTATCTTTAGAAATATTATATATACCTATATTATAGGTATTTTCTATGCGTTTTAGACTATTCTTTAGTGTTATAGTTTTATTTCCTAATACTAGGTTTGCTTATTTAAAAAGGTATTTTAGCTTAGCTTTATAAATAATGCCTTTTATTAATTTCTACTCTATATTAACTATAGCAAAATCTATAGGGTTCTAGTAAATAGGTTTTTTAATAGCTAGGGGCTTTAGGTAAATCTAGAGGTTACTATTAATATATTAATATCTAGTAAGAGTTTAAAGGTTTTTAATATCTTTTTATAATAAAAGTAGTCTCTTTCTATTCTTAAGGTTAGGGAAGTCTTAGTAGAAAGCCTAAAAATAGTAGATTTACTATAGTTAGTTTTTAGTAATAGAGCTAGTAATTAGAGAATTAGGGCTAATAGGTAGACTTTACTAGTTTTCTCCTATTATTAATATAAGGTTTATAGTTTTTATTATTAGCTCTTATGTAGTAAATAGGTATATAAAAGAAACAGTAATTACTACTACTTATTATATGCTAGATATTACATATAAATAGGGGTACTTACACAAATAGGTATAGTATGTTATAAAGTTATAAGAAGAAGGAACACTTAAGTCACAGGTAGGTAGTTGAGTGTATGTATGGTTGAAGTTGTTCTTCTCTAGCTATGCGCGGCGGAACCCTCCTTTTGTGAGGTGGGTTCCGCCCCTAGGAACGGACCGTAACAATACCTATATATAAGTATATTTATATTATTAAAGAAGACTATTATAAGTATAAAATATACTACTTAAAGCTTAGTATATAAAAGGGTAATATAAAGTAGAAAGAGAATAGGGGAGATTAAGGACCCCTATAGTATACTTATAGTTATAAGTAAGAGGCTAGTAGATTTACTATTAAAATAAAGGTTAGTAGTATATTTAGTAGTAAAGGAGTAAGTTTATATTACTATTTATATAGGGATTCTAATAGCTATAAAGGTATAAGTTAGTCTCTTATAGTAAATAGTATTAAAGGCTACTAATATATTTAGTTAGAGTAGTAATATAATATTACTATAGTGCTATACTATATATACTAATTCTACTAAAACACTTAGTATAACTTCTATTAACCTATTTACTTTATTACTTATTTATAGGTTAGGTAGTATACTGCTTAATTTAGCTATAAGGGTAAGCTAACTTACTATTACTGCCTTTATTACTTTACTAATAATACTAAAAAGTAAAATAGGGTGCTAGGCCTTTACTCTATACTACTCTATTAAGGTTTTGCCTAGCTTATAAAAAATAACTACTTTTACTTACTAAAATAGAGCTAGGTAGTAGCTAATATAGTAATATATATTAAATAAGTAGGTAAGGGTTTTAGCTAGTAGCTTACTATATACTTTAAGGTAACTAGCTAAAAGTTTATTTAGTTTTAGTGCTTTTTAGCTAGCTAGGCTCTTAATAATACTATAGATTTTATTAATATTAAAGTAGTTTTTTAATAGGAATATTATAGTATTAAGGCAGTTATTAAGATCCTTTAGTATATTATTAAGTTAGGCTTAAAAGGAAGGAAAGAAGTAGTTAGTTAGTATAGCTACTTTCTCTTAGTATAACTTAGTAGTTATAGCATTTATGCCCTTACTTTAAATAAAATTAGGGATTTATTACTATTCTAGTAATAGTTTACTATAAAGCTATACTTAGTGTTTAAGTTTCTATAGGTTTTCTTTATAAGTAGTAGCTGCCTTAATAGTAAAGCGCTAGGCACTATACCTTTTATTACTAATAGTTTAGTACTATATTTAGGCTATATTAGTAGTAAGTTATTAATTCTTTTTAATATAAAATATCTACTACTACTTTAATACTCTCTTTATATTTTAGGTAGCTTCTTTAGTATAATAATTTTACTATAAATTTAGCTTAAAGCTACCTTAGGGTTCCCTTAAAATTACTAGATTTATAATAGATTAAAGCTTAGCTATTATTTATTCTATATAGCTATTAATTTCTATAGGTGTTTAGAGTAAAGGTTTAGTAAGGTTATAGTAGAATTATATTACTACCTTAGCTACTATAAGATTATTCTCTATATATAGCTATTTAAAATAAAGTAGGTAGTTACTATATAGCCTTAGGCTAGTGCTAATATAGATAAGCTATAGGATATAGTTAAATTTAGTAAGGTTTAGTCCCCCTATAAATTTAGCTTCTATATTATAAGTAACTTAAGTATAGTTAATAGTATTATCCCTTTTATTCTATATTTTTTAAATTACTTTACTCTATAGTATTATAAGTCTAAGCTACTACTATATTACTAATGCTAGAAGTATATTACTTTTTATTAAGATTTAGCTATAATAATTTTAAAGTAAGTAATGCTAATTAAAGTTTTTTATAAAAATACTATAGTTTAAAGGTAGGGCTATTATAAAGTTAATAAAGGGTAATATTTAATTAGGTTTATAAGTTAAGGAATATATTAAGTAGATATAGTATTCTATTAATATTATTAAGCACTAGTCCTTACCTATATATATTAACTATACCTTAGGCCTATACTAATAGTTTATATAAATTATAGTATAGCTACTCTAAGTAGTAAGTTAAAAGTAGCTAAGGCTAAGGTTAAGTAGTTTGCTATTTATAGTTCCTAGCTTCTATATTACTATTATATTAGCTTTAGGTTAGGACTCTAGCGTTAAATATATAAGGTAGGTTTTCTTTTATATATTCTAGTATATAACCTTTATTATATACTTTATATAGTATATTAGGTTAGGCTTAGCTTATTTAGTACTATAGTAACTATAGGCTATTAACTTAGAAAGGCCTTTATAGTAGCTTATAACTACTATATTAATTCTAGTTAAGTATTAGGGAGGTAGGTGTATAGTTTACTAACTTACTTTTATAGTAAAGCCTTTTATAATAATAGGTTATTTATATCTTTTCTTTAGCTATAGCTAAATACCTCTATTTAACTATCTTTCTTTAGCATTAAAGGTTTAGTAAAGGCTAGGGGCTATACTAGGTATATAGTATATATATAGTTTTATTATTTATTTATAATATTATATATATAAGACTATATAGGGTAAGGTCCTAAGCAGTTAATATAGCGTTTCTATATAGCTCCTAATAGCGCTAAGTATAATTATTTACCCTCCTTATACTAACTAGATATATAGTAGCTATACTATAGGGGTAATATATAGTATATAGCTATATAGCTAAATTTAAAGCATTTAAAGCATTATTAAGGATAGATAGTATTATTATAAGGCTTAGCCTTAAATATCTTAGCTTTATAAATAATTCTAGTGTAATATAGCCTATTTACTATATTAACTCTATTAATAGTAATAATTAAGAGGGATTAGGTTATAGTGCTATATAGCTTTTATACTATAACCTTTACTAAACCCTATCTATTAGCTATAATTATATTTTAAAGAATATTATCCTTCCCTTAGTTCTATATATAGTATATAGGAAAGCCTTTAATAATAATGCTAAATATATATTAGTTTAGTATTGCTTTTAATTTAAAAGCAGTGCTAACTTAAGCTATATTATTAGTATAAAGCTTTACTATATTTTAAAATATAATTATAGTATTACTACTATAAAGGTAATATACTATTATAGTAGTATTAGTATTAGTAGCTTAGTTAATAGCTATAATAGTTTCTTTAGGTAAGTAGTTTTATATAGCTTTAGCTATTATACTACCTTTAATAATAATTTTATAGTAAATATAAGGTAGTACTATTACTATTATAGCCTAGATTTAATAAATAAGTAGTTAGGTAGTGCCTTTAATAGTAATACTAACCTAGCTTAAGGCTATTATATTTTTAGCGCTAATAGCTTTCTTTATTACTTATTTAATAACTTCTTTTAAGTTTTTAACTATAATAAGCTTATTAAGTAATAGTAAGGTTAATTTTATTAATATTTTAGT
>AFRA01000471.1:0-25871 GCA_000223055.1 Claviceps fusiformis PRL 1980
AAAGTAAATATAAGTAGGGTTTTATAGTATATACTATATATTTATTTCTAGCTAATTATATTTAATTATATATATTATTATATATTATTTACTATTTATATAGTAAATATACTTAATTTAATTCTATATTATATTTTTTTAAGATTTTATTTATTTTTAGTTAAATTTTAAGATAATTCTTATTATACTTTATATAAAATATTATAAAAAAAAATTAATTTTATTATATATAATGCCTTATAATACTATATGCTATAGTTGCTAATCTTAGCCAATCAAATTATAGTATAGGCTCCACTATAACCTTAGCTGAGGTCAATGCCCCACCTCACCTCAGGTCAGCTCACTCGAAAAACCTTAGTTGATCTACAGACTCGTCAAATGATCCGTTTCTTACGTCTGAAAGGATCCATTGTTAGCAGTGGCATACTACCGGCCCAAGTCACGCATTGCCAGCAGACCCAACCAATTGTTGTGTTGGCAAAAGCTCGTGTCGTGTCGGATCTCAAAAAGATGTTGGCGAGTATTTACTAGAGCTTCCCTAGAATACCTGAGATATGGGCCGTTTCTTGCCAACTGTTGTTGCCAATTCTTTTGATGGTCACCGGCAATCTAAAATGTAACCTTCTCGACCTGGCCATCCATGACTGCCACTTCCTCCATTTCTTCCTCGCCCAGGCAGATGCATGTGAATCATGTGATGTCCCCACGCCGCTCACGTGCACGTGCACACGCGACGAGACCGCGAGACCGAACCTTGCCCCACGTACCTTTCGTAGCTGGACCCTGAAGTGAAGCCCGCTCATCAACCTCAGTTTTATCAATAACTGACTTTTGCGTCTTGACACCTCTAGCGTCAAAGCACGATGGACACGACACTTCTCATAGGCGATATTGTGGAGAGGGACTCGCACGAGAGCAGACCGGTCGAGTTCCCTGCGGCGCCGTCCTCGTCCACCGGTTTCCCACAACACAGGAGGCGCTGGAAGGGCTCTGCGTTTAAGCAACAACGCGCCGGCGGCGCCTCAAGTACGAACGCGCATGCGGACAATCAGAAAGCGCCAAAACAAGATGGTGGGCAGGGTTTGACATTTGACGAGTCGGAGAGAACTCGCATCGACCAGGAGAACAGACGAAAACTGGCTGGCATGAGTCCACAAGAGATCGCCCAAGCCCAGGACGATATCCTCAACGGCTTGAATCCCGCCCTCATTCAGCGACTCCTCCAGCGCGCCACCATCGACGACAGCTCATCATCTCCGTCCCCATTCGACACACCCACCCAACCAGACAACTCTGAGCCGCAACCCGCAGAAGAGCAGCAACGAACCTCAACTCCCCGAATCACGACATCAGATACCGAGCAAGCTCCCAGCGTAGAGTCACGGGCGTCGGCCGCGAGGCCCATCGCGAGTCCAGACCCCCGAGCCAGCCCACCAAACCCGCCGAAGAACATCGAAGACAAGTACGATGAGAATAAGGCACCGGCTCAAATTCCCAAAGACTTATTTCCCATCACGGAACAGCCCAAGTCAACACATTTTCCAGCGCCACCTAGCCTCCCTGACCTCGATCCATCAGATCCAAATTTTCTCGCGACGTTGCACGAAAAATACTTTCCCAACTTGCCCGCCGATCCCAGCAAGCTTGCTTGGATGGCACCGGTGCCGACGCAGGACAGCGACGCGGACAAGCATTCACCATACTACCCTCATCCCGAGATCGCCATATCAGCCCTCCGATTCGACTTTCGCGGACGGTTTCTCTCGCCCCGAGTGAGCCGCTCTATACCCTCCACAAAGGGACTGCATCATCATGGGGAGGCACCAGAAGCAGCGGGATACACAATAGCAGAGCTGTCGCGTCTTGCGAGAAGCGCTGTACCTGCTCAGAGGTGCATAGCCTATCAAACCCTGGGGAGAATACTGTATCGCCTAGGGCGAGGCGAATGGGGCAAGACAGAAGACGATCCCATCGCCACGGGGGTGTGGAATGCGATGAAAAAGGGCAAAGTTCTGGAGAGCCTGATGGAAGCGGCAGCGGGCGAAGGCGGCCATCGTGGAAGTCGAGCATACGCGACAGAGGCATTGTGGCTATTTGAAAGAGGCGGCTGGAAGGAGAAATTCAAGGGCCGCTGAGGCGGTGAAATTTTGATAAGAGATATATACAGTATATCATTCATTGTACATGCGGTGGTGGTTTTGCAAAAGCTATGGTGGGTCCCACAGTCGAGGTCATTCGAACATTTTTTTTTTTTTTTTTTTTTTGGTTTGCCATGCAATTTTACTTGGTTGTAAAAAAGGTTCGAAATCACTTGTAGGGACCTATCTACCTCAGGTATCTAGTATCTACCAAGGCACGTGGATAGACAGCTATTCCAAGCGTACTTGTTCAAACTGTTGGAGTCAGCTGGAGCGGCTCATTCCGCCCAGTCCGGCCGCCTTCTTGCTTGCTTGCTTGCTTGCTTGCTTCCCTGCCCGAGTAGACGCGAAAGCTTAAGCTTTGCATGTGAGGAGCCTCCAGTCTAGTCTGCAGTTCTGGAGTCGATCTCTGGGAGGACGTGGGCGCACTGGAGGACAAAGGTGCGTGTGGGCGGGGCGGTCTGCGGTGGCGGCGACGCCTAGTATTGGCGCCTGGTCGTAGAGCCTTGCAGGGCTTCGTCGCGCCTCGCAGGGCCTCGCAGGGCGCACCAGCGCACCAGACCAGCCCGCGGCAGCCCAATCTGACAGCCTGACAGGGGCCCGCCCCCCGCCGGGTCACCGTCCACAGCCGGCGGACAAGGCATGGACCAGACGCAGACGCAGACGGCACTTGGGGCAGCGAAAAAAACCACGACTGGGGACCTCGACACGAAAAGCATCTGCCCGCACTTTGTCCACCTCTTGGCTTTGCTTCCCCTTCTTCTTCCTTCCCCCCCATCCCCAGCCCGACAGCACAACGGCATCGCCGCCGACGTCGCCAATTCCCGCCCTCCTGGGTGCTTGTCACTTCCTCCTTGTACTCTCATCGCCCTGTGCTTCTGTCCATCTTCTTTCTCTCCCCTTTCGACGTGTTGAACTTGTGCCTGTCTGGTGATCGACACGGCCGCCAATTTCCCCCAACAGGTCGTCGCTTGTTCAGACACCATCGCCTCTCGACTTGCTCATTGCTGTCCCGCTTTCGTCAGGAACTGCGAGGAGACTTCAGAGCAAGAATCTGCTGCAATTGGTGCTTGAGACGTCTGTGTCGCTGCCCTCCGATATTCAGCCTCCCCATTGTTGGTTCTGATTGCTGTCGACGTCGCGCCCGACGCTTCAACCATACAAACCGGAACAAGAAAGCGACAAAGAAGAAGCCAGTGATATCTCGCCGACTCATTGTTCCTTTTTTGTCTGTTTGTTTTGAGAAGTCACTCGAAAAAAAAAAGCTACAGGTTTTCTTTATTTTTTTTCTATAAAAAATACAATTTCTCCTCATCGCCACATTTACAGCAACGCGGCAGACCAAGAAAGAAAGAACAAAGAAAGGAAAAGGAAAGAACAAAAAAACAAAAACGGAAAAACAGGGCACAGCAAGGATCCCCGCTTTGCCACACGAGAATACACCGATAGAATACTTGTTTCAAGCATCCTGGGCTGACTGCACAAGACAACGACCCCAAGACCCTGTGACTTTGACTAGCCATGGCGTCTCCTTTGCAGTTTGCGTATCGAACCCAGAAGACCATCGGCGTTTTTGACGCCGCTCCGGTCTACCAGCCCCTCGCTGGTTTCATAAAACCCGAGGGTAACTTGCGATGCAGCGCTTACTCGCCCTGCGGCCGCTTCTTTGGCTGGGCCAACCCCGAATCGGTCACCGTTGTCGATGCTTCTGCTGGCAATGTTGTGCTGGTGCTACCCCTAGTCAATGTCTACGAAGTCGGCTTCTCACCGCTTGGCACTTTCGTCATCACATGGGAACGGCCGGGAAAGGATGAGGCCGGCGATGCCACCAAGAATCTCAAGGTTTGGCGCACCGTGGAAGAGGGTGTTGCTGGCGGCGACAAGCAGCCTATCGGCCGATTTGTGCAAAAGCAACAGGGTGGTTGGAACCTGCAGTACACCGCCGACGAGAAGTACTGCGCACGACTGGTCACGAATGAGGTACAATTCTATGAGAGCCATGACCTTGTTACCGTCTGGAATAAGTTGAGAGTGGAGGGCGCGACCAGCTTTGCCCTGGCACCTGGAAGTCAGAATCATGCTGTGGCTGTATTTGTTCCAGAGAGAAAGGTGAGCCAGCCACCAAACCATTCTCGTGATGCTTCTGCATTATTCTCCCTTGTTTCTTTTTTTTCTTTCGTTTTCTTTCGTCATGTGATTGCCCCAACTCTCTTGCCCCAACTCTCTTGCCCCAACTCTCTTGCCCATTCCTTACCCCCCCACACCCCTTCTTCTTTTTTCTTTCTTTTTTTTTCTTCTTCATTTTTCTCTATGACTTGACCAGTTTGGACGAAACCGAAATCTACTGCTTACTGACTGTGAATTTTTCTCCATTTATATAGGGTCAACCTGCAGTTGTCAAGGTCTTCAACGTCCCCTTATTCCAGAATCCCATCTCGCAAAAGACTTTTTTCAAGGGCGACAAGGTCCAGTTTAAATGGAACAAGCGCGGGTCTTCGCTCCTTGTGCTTGCACAGACGGATGTCGATAAATCTGGCAAGAGTTACTACGGAGAGACTACATTGTATCTCCTTAGTACTAATGGAGCGTTTGACGCGCGCGTAACTCTTGACAAGGAGGGTCCCATTCACGACGTGTCGTGGTCACCCAATTCGCGAGAGTTTGGAGTCGTTTACGGCTACATGCCGGCCAAGGCCACCATCTTCAATGATCGGGCCGTTGCCAAGCACTCGTTCCCTCTTGGGCCACGCAATACGATTACCTTCGCGCCCAGCGCCCGCTTCGTTCTCGTCGCTGGCTTTGGCAACTTGGCTGGCCAGATTGACGTGTTTGACCTCGAAAAAGACTATCGCAAGGTTTGCACGATTGAAAGTGGCAATCCCAGTGTGTGCGAGTGGAGCCCTGACAGTCGATACATCTTGACGGCTACGACGTCCCCTCGTCTCCGAGTCGACAATGGGGTGAAGCTCTGGCACGTCGGTGGGACCATCATGTACAATGAAGACATGGTGGAGTTGTACAACGTCGTGTGGCGCCCTGCGGCCCCTGAAAATGTGGCCAAGGGAGATCCGCTCAACCCCGTGCCGACGCCTCATGCTTCGGCCACCACCTATCTGGGCACGGTGAAGACACCCAGCAAGCCTGCTGGAGCTTATCGCCCACCCGGAGCGCGAGGTCTTGCTACGCCCCTTCACTTCAAGCGCGAGGACGAGGGTGGTGCTGCTCATGTTGTGAGTAACGGTACACAGAATGTCGGACCCAATGGCTTCGGCCGTACTCGCCGCGGAGTGCCCGGTGCCGAGCTGGCCGAGCCGTCTGCCGGATCTAGAAGCGTACCGGGGGCCGAAGGGGTCGGAGATGATGGCAATAAGAAGAACAAGAAGAAGCGAGGCAAGAAGAACAACAATAACAACAACACCAACAGCAGGAGCCAAGATGCTCGTCTCGAGGCGGAGCCCAACGGCGGTGCCAGCCTTTCTCCGTATGATAACGGCAACGGCGCCGGCAACACTGGACGTAGCCCTGAAAGACGAGGCCCTGCTAACGGCAATGGTCGTGATCAACGGAGCAGATCACGAAACAATACGGCCAGCCGCAGCCGCAGCAACACTCATCACGGCCAACGGTCTAACCATAATAATGCAAATCAGAATAGTGTTGCTGCTCAGCAGTCGAGCGGTGCAGCCGTTGCTCCTGCTCATGCGCCGAATGCTGCCCAGAGTGCCAACGCGAAAAAGGTCCGCAGCCTTCAGAAAAAGATACGCGCCATTGAGGAATTGGAGATGCGGCTCGCCGGGGGTGAAAAGCTCGAGGATACGCAGGTCAAGAAGATTCACACTAAGAATTCTGTGTTGAAGGAGCTCGAGGTATTGGAAAGGGAATGCTAGATTTTGTCTTGGCAACATCATTTGTATACGTGCGAGATGAATAAACCATGGAAGAGGGAAAAAAAAAAAGAACGAAAGAAAATGATCAAAAAAAAAAGAAGAGGATAAATTGCCTCGACAAGCCAACACTTTAGAATTTGATGAATATCCGGGGAAGAAGACTATCAGATGATGAGGGTGTCAAATAGTTAGTGGCGACTACGAAGAAGCCAAAGTTTAAAAGTTGTAGACGGGAAAGCCCATGCATGGACGGACGTCTTCGTCGTCCGCTCTGGATACGTGCGCCTGCACGTGCTGTGCTGTCGTCGTTAGGACTTCTTTTGGAATAAAGCATTAAAGCGTATGACTTTGACTGTTTGCTGCTGGCTGGGTGACTTGAGGCTCTCTTTGGTGCTGGTTCAATACGCTAAAGGTCAATCAAGTCGGGATAAGGAGCGGAGGAAAAGAGAGGGTCAAAGAGGGCGTCTCGATAGAAGAAACGGAGGAAGTTTGAAGGTGCGGAGAAAGAATGCTATGGATAGAAGGGTTCGTTATTAGGTTCTAGAAAGAATGCATGAATGAAAGATTCTTTACGAGGCACGAAGAGAGAGATATGAATAAAAGGGTTCTTTAGTAGGTTCTATGGAAAGAAGACATAAATAAAAGGGTTCTTGACTAGTATTATAAAAAGAAACATATAAATACAAGGTTCCAATTCTAGGTATAGTGAACGAATATAAGTAAAAGGGTTCTTGACTAGTTCTATAAAAGAAGATATAAATAAAAGGTTGTTTTTCCTACGTGTATCTTGCTTTCTTTCTTTAACCCTTGAAACATAAAGACTCTTGCAAAAAAAAAAAAATACCGTCTGATTGTCTAGGAGGATGGGCCCAGACAGGGAAGATGACAGATGAATACACGGCTTGCATCTAATCAGTAGCTTGGCTAGAAAAGTATAAAGTTCAATCGCGATACATCGAGTCACTGGTCTTTCTTTTGACTGTGAATAGCATGGGGAAGCACAATATGAAGACAAACATGATGTCACACATGCATACTGACCTAGTTTGCCTGCCTAGCTGCGTTTCCATTCTTAGGGGCATCAGGCCAGGTTGATGGCGAGACCGGGGGTGACTCATGCCCATTCATGACCCAGGGATATGTATATCATTTGTATTTCTTGTTGCTGTCCGCGCTCCTTTTTAGTGCTTGTAGCCATGACGCATATTGGTAGCTCTTTGGTCGTGGGACGCGTGTGAAACTTGGTACTTGCACTCCGATTTTCCATTTGAATGGAGATTGCAAGAATAGGCTTTTATATCTCAGTCTTGGTGGAAATTGTATTTTAATTCTTTCACTAGCTCGCTATCTCTATATCCCTTTCCTTTTCTCCACCTCTACCTCTCTCTTTCCTCTTCTTTTCGTCGTTTAACGCCCCCAAAGTCTGCCGGTTAGCCATGTCCAGGACCATGCTCATGGCCAAGATGGTATCACACCTGCGGTCCAAGTTTCGTCTATGACAAGCTTCAAGACAACTTCTTCTTGAACGCGCCGCACATCGTACATGCCATAGAATCGAGGCGCAGTGCGCTGCCTAGATGGGAATCGATCTTCTTCTGGTGTTGGGCCGAGAGACTCCAAACACACAGGTTTATGTTTCAATTTAACGACGATCTCTGCAACATCGCATCGAGGATTCGGTGCCCGGTTAGCTCAATCGGTAGAGCGTGAGACTCTTACGAGTGCACGAAATCTCAAGGTTGCGGGTTCGACCCCCGCATCGGGCTTTTCCTATAAATACGATTGACTCAATTTTTTTTGCTCCGCTCATGACTTTTCCCGCATGTCGACAACCTGCTTTTTTCCCCTGCGACATGCATGACGCATGACAAACGCATTGTGTAAGTGTGCATGCTGAATTCTCATTACCTGTGTGTCTGCGTTTTCGTAAAGCTGCAGGTCGTGATGCACTTTTCCCTGAATACAATACACATGTACATGTTCACTCTGGGCTTTTGCCCATATACTAATGGTACATGGGTGCTTACTCTGTCCGTGTCTGTTTCTTGCAGGCTAACGATTCACATCCCAAAAAAAATAATAGAAAAAATCAAAGCTTAAACATGCGCACATCACGTCGAGCTACTTGCGCTCATCGTGTTTTCCGTCGCGGTCCTGTACTGTTAACAAACTGCCGGCTGGTATCCAATAAAAAAAAAACCGCTATCATTTGGTCATCCATCGTCTGACCTGTAACACGCTCCCGTCTTCTTCTCTCCACCAACGCTTCCTGCCTCTTCCTTGGGCCCCGCGTCTCTCGCGTCAACCGCCCCATCCGCCACAACACAAGAACTCCTCGCAGCTCTCCTCTCTTTCCTAGCCAGATCGTCGGCTCTCTTGGCATCGTGCTTCTCCTGCTCCTCGCGAAGCTGCCGAATCGTCTTGCTCCGGGCGCGAATGCGACCGCCGTACTTCCAAAACACAAACGGAATCGGAATAAGGGCCACCTCGAGCAGTCCAAGCAACATACCCGCCCGCTGCGGTGTCAGCAACGCATACAACTTGGGCCCGGCGAGCGGCAGCGTGCCGCCAAAGATGCTCCGGATGACGGCGTTGCCGGCCAGGGCGCTGGCGGCGTAGATGCCATACGCGCCGGCGAGATAGTTGGAGCTGTAGATGAAGCTGATGGTGTTGCCAAAGCCAAAGGGGACGCCAAAGGCGATGGGAATGGCCCAGTGGATCGACTGCGGGAGACATGTCCACGAGAAGCCCAGCTGTCCGACGGCGGTGGCGACGGCGCCCATGGCCATGATGGACGCCTGCGCCTCGGGATACGGCTTGCCCGTGTCGGGGTCCTTGGCTTGCGTGTAGATGATGCGCCGGAAGAGCGGCTCGGCCAAGATGCTCGCGACGCTGCCGATGCCGATGCCGGCGAAGGCGAGGCCGGTGGTGCCGGGGCCCCAGCCTCGGTGTTGGGAAAAGACGACGGGGTATGCTACGAAGCAGAGGTAGAGGATTCCATAGACGACGGAGACCCTAGAGGTTTTGAGATGGTTAGCAAATGATCCCCTTCCCCCCCTTTTGATTCAAACGCAAAAAGAGAGAGACGGAAAGCGTCTGTGTGAAGAGGGCCAAAGATGGTCTTACCAAAAATTCATAAACCACAAAATAGGCTCAGTAGCAAAGAGGATAAACGGCCGACGGAGATTCGTCTTGAGCAAGCGCACGGTAGACACCTTGTGGTCATAGCGACACCAGTACCTGGTATCGTCCATCTCCTTGCGCATGCGCGCGGCCTTGCATCGCAGAATCTTGGGCGCATACGTCTCCCGGACGGTGAACATGAGGACCATGGCCACGCCGGCCATCATGAGCACGATCCAGTTGGACCACCGCCAGCCAAGGTGTTCGAAGATGAAGCCACCGATGATGGGGCCTGTGACGGGGCCGTTGAGAGGGGCCACGCCGAAGAAGGACATGCTCCTGGCGAGGTAGTCTGGGTTGGAGACGTCGACGACGGTGCCGGGGGCGTTGGAGAGCATGACGGAGCCGAAGAATGCGCTGCAATGAGGCGGTTGGGAAGAAACGATTTAGCGCAAGGCAGACAGGTTGAGAAAGAGAGAGGCACAAAAAGACAAAGGGATGACGCAAAAATGTATACGAACCCAATGAATCGGACAACTATGATCGTCGTCAGGGACTGCGCCAGCCCGCAAGGCACAATGAGGACTGCCCACAGGCTCAAACACATGAGATAGATCTGCCGACGACCGTACAGCTCGCTCAGCGGCGCGACAACCAAGGTCCCCGCGGCCAGACCGAGGAGATACGTCGTCATTCCCAGGGTGACGAGCGTCCTCGACGCTCGAAACTCCTCCATGAGACCAGGCGCCGACGAGGTGTAGCTCGTGCTGTACAGTGTGGCGACCCACGTCGCAAAGGAGACGCAGAAGATGGACCAGCAGCGGTACCATAGCGGCCAGTTCAAGGGGTTCTCGGGGTCGTTTTCCGAAAAGTCCACCTCGAAATCGGGCTGTCGCGATGCGATGCCATAACTTTGACTGCGGCGAGAAGGATTTGTTCCGACGGGCTCGAGTTTCGGTGGCTTGTTGCTGGCGTCTATGTCTGTGTCTGTGTCTGTGTATGCGCATGTGTCTGTTTCGGTGATGGATGAGGCAGAGGATGACAAGGACGGCGAGGACGAGGCAAGAGAGAGTGACGAAAACGAGGAGACGACATGAGGCTTGGAGTCGGCCTGCGATGGCGAAGTCTTTTCCAGACCCTGTTCCAGATCCTGTGTCATTTTTTTTTTCTTTTTCTCTTTTACTTTTGCTTGTTACTGGCTTGGTTGGTCTGTACACGACCGGTGAAGTGTTTGTGTCTTGTGAATAAAATAAGAAAAAAAATAAAAATAAAAAGGGAAGAAAGAAGAGAAGGAGGAAAAGAAGGAACGAAATGAATGAATGAATGAATGAATGAATGAAAAAAAGCCCGCGGAATCCTATGCAGCACAACGGACGAGGACGGCACCGGTTTGACACCGGATCCCGGTTCACGGCTCGGGATCACGGCACTGATGAGGTGTGACAAGGAACGAAAGGGGGGGGGGGATGATACCCATATCTATAAATTGCTTCTTTTTTCCATTCCCCAGCTCTAAGAACACTAGCTTTTCAACCCATCTGCTTCCGAGGGAAGAGGGGCGCATTCTGGGGCAGACTAGTTGAAACGGAGCATAGCATGGACGGCGGATTCCTATGCTAAGCGGCAAGGGACCGAGGGACCAAGGGAGCCAGGCAAGTCTAGTCCGAGAAGGGAAAGGAAGAAAATACCCAAACGAAGAAGAGAATGGGGGAATCTTGATGCGGCTGCTGGACCCCTGATTTGGGATGCTGAGCCTAGAGCACTCGTTTCAGACTATATACTCTATCTTTTTTTTTTTTTTTTTTTTTTTTTTTTGTATAGAGACTCAGAGTGGCTACCCAGTTACTATGAACCACAGAAGGAGCCTTCTCTTTTTCAACGGGCCGGGGGGATGGACTCGCGTGGCAGTTTATGAGGTATCAAGGACATGTCATTTAAGCACGGAGGTAGCCCTGTCGGGATCCAAATGATGAAATGCCGGTCTCGGACCGGGGGATGGGGGAGGCCGGAAGGCGGGAGAATCGGTATCGGCACCGGCATTGGCGCCGGCATGGCGTTGGCGTTGGCGTGAATGGATGTGTGGAAGTCGGGAAAGAAGGAAGAGGCGTCTGGGTTTCCCCCCCCCCCTTTTTTCCCTTCTTTTTTCCCATTACTCTTTCTTTCTTTTGCTTCAGCCCCGTGTTTATCATGCAGTTATTCGTTCTTCTTCTTCTTCGCACGCCTCTTGTCGTCCACCGTGTTTTCACACAGCGGATACAAGTCCCCTTTCGAGCCATTTCGCGTGTATAAGGCCCTCGGGTTTTTTTTTTTTTTTTAAAAAAAAAGGAATCAAAAAAGAAAGAAATATAACATGCGCCATTACCCATGACTCACGATGCTAGTTGTGCGGGAGGTGTCCCATTTGCCATGTGCGATACAATGCGTCACCTGGTCACGGAAGTTCCAATGAGTCCAGCCCACCTAGCTTCATTATGCCGAGGCTAAGTGCTCATCCGTGATTCATGTTCGGGCTGGAACTGAGGTGCGAATCGTGAGGCTGGCTACGAAGGAGCGGTGCAAAGGCACATTTGTATTGCCAAAAACAAATAATAAGAATAAGAATAATAATAATAATAAGCTCATGTAATGGAGGGCCGAGAGATGTGGCAGTGTACGCATCCTCAAGAATCACACACCTTTTACGTATGTATGCACATGCAATCACATACGTTACATTATATATCTACGTGCCTTCACTCCATTCGTAGCTCCGGAGTCGGCGCCTATGCGGCCTTGACTAAAGTGGGGATTCCTTGGTTCTATAGAAACGAAAACTATAATAAAAGAAACGGCCCTCTTTTTTTTTTATATATATCTTCCAATATAAGGAATGCATTATATGGTACTCTAGCTCCTACTTTCACAGGGGGAATGAGAGCCATCTCGCATGTATCAAGCATGTGGATTCCCTCTCCCTGACATGCCTTTGTACGATTCTTTCGCATGGGCTGTCATGCTGCTCTTGTTTATCCGTGGCGTTATGCGTCCAGACGTATATAAATACCGTTGCATTGCTGTTTTTCCGCCCTGGCCCATGGCGCCGCTTGTGCAAATCACGGAGGTGATTTGTATCACGAAACATGAAAGCGAGAGACAAAAAAAGAAGATGATGAATAACGAGGGAAAAAAAAAAAGAGAGACACAGAGAGAGAGAAGCCTCAAAGTCGGCATATTCGAAATCGAATACTCAACTGATTAGCACATGGTTGGATCAAGGCCATGGGAGACCATGACGAAGTTTATTTCCTCCCCCCTGGTATTTGATTACACTAAAATTGCGTTGCAGATTGTCTCGGGGAATAAAAAAAAAAAAATCTGAAACCGCTACACCATTGTCGTGAACGGGAACGGAGTACTTTGCTCATTCTGCCGGGGGGAACCAACATGCATCTTCTTGGGTTCTTCTTGTTCCATTTAAGGCGCCCTGCTGGCTCCCTTGCTGACAATCATCAGACGCAAGTCACGATATCCACGGAACAATTGCAATGCGATGACATCCCTAGTCCCAGCCTCGGTATGCGAAGGGCAAATCACCGATCGTTTGCCCGGTTATGACCGTGCGGCGTGGAGGCCGGGAACGCGTTTGCTCTGGCAAATGATGCCGACCAAAGCTCGGCAACCGTGAAATACACGGTATATCAACAGACGGTTGGCTCAAGGGTAATTCCGAGGATTCTGGCCACATTATGTTTCCACATGGCTTTGGGAAAAAAGTGGTTGCCAATTTAATTTCTCTTTTATTTTCTCTTTTATTTTCTCTTTTATTTTCTCTTTTATTTTCTCTTTTATTTTCTCTTTCATCTCTCTTTTTTCCCTCCATCTCTTTTTTCCTAATTTTTGTTACTAAATTTACTTTACCCAAAAACCTGTGTACATGCGCACCGGACACCATGCCAGAGTCTTCCCGCTGATTCATGGAGTCGGTTACGCTCTTTATACATATGTATAATGAGTAGTTTGCAAAAGGAAGAAGGAAAGAAGGAAAGAAAGAAACCCCCGGCGTGCACCGTTCCATTGAACCGGGGACATGGACAGACAAATTTCCCGGCGCGTTGAAACATTCTCAAATAGGAAACTCGTCCGGGAGCTTTTTGCCTTTTTAAAATAATAATAATTTATTTTTTTTCAAATATCCTCTCGTTTGAATGCATTAGATTGCTACGCAACAGGGATTTTGAAGAAGAATGAACACACACACACGCACACAACCCACATCCGGGGTCCGTCAGGCTTGTTTCTAAATAATGAATCCTTAGGAAGGAATCGAAGCCATCAAATCAATTCAGCCAGGGGCACAACGGGCGGGGCACGAGGCCAAGCTCCGTCTCCCCCTTCCACCCTCCCGTGGCTGCGGACCAATCATGGTCCTGCTCCCAGTGAAATGAGATGACGCCGGACCGCACGTCCTTTTTGCCACTTTAAAGGGTGGGGCACTTGGGCACTGGAAACTGGACACTGGGCACTGCGAGGGCGCGGAATTCGTCCGACGGGGGCGAATAAGCCACGTCTCCAGCCACCGACGACCCGCTCGCTCCCGACGCATGTCCGGGCTGTCAATTGGTGGGTGCATCAAGCATAAAAGTCATGTACATTCACACACCAGAGTCCAGACGTCAACAGTGCAGCAGAGCCACACCGGCCCGGGAGTCGGGACCATTTCATCTTGCTTGTCTCCTTCTTCTCTTTTCCTTATCCCTTCTCTTTCCGTCCGTGTGCCGTCTATCACTTTTCTTCTTCGCTTCCTCCTCTTTTCTTTTGTTGGAAAACAACACGGTACATGGCATCGTCATCTCTTTGCCACGGGCCGCTGGTGCGCCGCGCCGCTCCATCTTTATTCGACGGTGGAAAATGCCATGTGATCATCGCAGCTCCCGACGTACATCTAGTAGAAGTGAGGAATGGACCGACCGATTGAACAAGCTCGTTGGGGCTCGGCGGCGAGCGGTGACGGACAATGGGGGTCTTGAGTCTTGTTGACGAGCTCAACGTATTACATTGTTCCATACCATTCCGCGGCCGTGTGGGACGGAGCGCCGCCGCCCGCGAGAGTTTGCCCGGTCATGACAAGCATTGTCCATTGTTCCATACAAGTGGTCGGAGAGACTTTCCTGCGGCCAGGGGCTGACTGTTTGGGGTCAAATCCGTGTTCACGGTTGCCGGGTGAGAATGATTTCACACCAATTGCTTGCGCCATCAACGCCACCTACTAATAAAGCACTTTCTCCTATATATTGCTTATTCGAGTTCTCATGTACTCTCAGAGTCTAGATAGCGTATGCCATGCCATTCGAGGACTTGTCCCCGGTCAGGTACCACCTCCGTGAAGACAAACAGGGGGTCTATTGTCTATCTTATTGCATGTAAGCACGCCATTTACGATCGGCAAGCCCAGAAAATGCAGATGAGATGCAGATGGCAATGAATGGCCATGGTCTTCATGTCTGGCGAATCGTTTGCCATGAGGAGCAGCTGTGAGTTTTCCCCTTTGGTGCTTCACCGCCACTTGTTCACAAGAGACTTTTCATGCTTCTTGGTTCTCATCGCTTCCGGCGTCCGCGCCTGCTGTAATGAAAGGTAGGTTGTTGGGATTGTCGGATACGGCCGTTCGTCAGCGCTAGCCAGCCACTCCTAGCATCTTTGTTTCTTCTTTTCTTTTTCTTTTACCGTTTTTTGTTTTCCGCCTCTCTCTCTTTTCTCTTCCTTCGGCTCGAAAATTTGGGTTTGGCCGGCGGTCGGACACGTCGAATCAGCAAAGCAATCATCCCACCCCCCCAGCATTTTGGACAGTGAGCGGCCGTCGGTTCCATCTCAGGAGTCAGTTCTTCAAAACGGGCCATACATAAGATGTGGTGTAAGTTGGTTGCTAGTCATCGGTGACATTTCTTTGCAAAAAAAAAAAAAAAAAAAAAAAACCTAAAGGTGGTTGCGTGACACCAGCCACCGTGGCGCCTAGGATCGTCAATCCACAATCCATTCAAAAGCGCGAGGCATGCCACGCGAGGCATGCCATTTCATTCTCGCGCAGCTTGCATGGCCCAATGAGCGTCTCTTGCAAGTTCAAAAGCCAGTCCGACGCACTTGCAAAGCCAATAAGCAGGCGTCGTGGCGCCCGTCTTTTTGACGAAACCCCCATCCGCTGATCAAAAGCCACCAGAAACGTGAAGGCGAAATGGATGATAGGACGGAGTGCTGCTAAGGACGAGAAAAAACGTGCCAACACGGAAACCCATTCGGCCATCCGCGTTGGAGTTGGCATCGTCTGGCGCATCGCCTGCTTGTCACCAGCCACCGCCACTTTGGACCGGGCAACAGGGCTGAGGTTCTTCTGGACAGTAAGCCCGAGAGCGACTTATTAGCCATGGAGGGTAAAAAAAAAAAGAAAAACAAAGGAAGATGATGAAAAAGACATGGGAGTCGTGTCTTTTCGTGCCATGTACATTTAAGCTACCGACGCTATCGCAAGACATTAGCTCCTGCCGTTTCCGACTGGCTGCGTACTTTAAACGGTTCAAGCTGATACAAGGATCCGTGCGTCTTACGCCCCTGTTGCCAGTGCACAAGGGGAGGAATGATGAAACAAATAGAAATTTAATAAAAACCAAAATAAGTAAATAAAAAAGAGAAAAAGAGAAAAAGAAATAAATCTGCTTTATTGGCTCCATGAAAACTGTCTGCTGCGGAGCTGTTTCCCCAGCGAGGATAACCCCCCCCTTGTTAATTCGTCTTTCACTTTGTTCTTTTTTTTTTTTTGTCCATCGTGGTGGCTGATGAATGTCAGCTACACAAGGACATTGTCGCACACGTTTCACATCCGCTTGGTAGCAGCAAAGGGACGAGGATCATGCTGTGACTATTTTGGTATAAAGAAGTCGGGTTTCTTTCGTAGTAACAAATATTGCTGATGAATGACGAGCATCAGGTTTGACGGGTTGGGCGGTTCAAACCCGTCTGGTGGTGTGCGTGCTGGCCTTGCACAGCCACAGTCTCGAGACTTGGCTGCCTCTCCCATTTCCCGTCATGCCCGTGTGCACTTCGGGCGGTAGCACCTTCCACCACAATGGGAGTCGTGGACCAACATGACCACAAATCGTAGAAATAAAAAACAAAACACAATAGCATTGGCTACCTTGCGTACCCACTACTAGATAGGTAAGTAGGGAAGGAAGTGGACGTTGCGTGATCGACCGAATTCTGGCATCGAATGGGGACCAACAATGCAGAGTGACGCCATCGAGCATCATTTTCTCTCTCAGCCCTCTCTATTGTGCGACGACGACTTTTACTTTGCCTTCGCCTTTAGACATTCATGGTGGCCCAAGGCTCGTCTTTGCCACACAAAACGCCAGCCATCTGTGGCTGACTGCTAGAAGACGACGCTCAAGCTGGTGCCACACTGCGTCGCAATCCTTACGTCTTGAGTTCTTGGGACAAAACCTCTTCTTGCCCAGTTGGAGCTGATATAAAAAGAGGCAACGCGGGCTTCGGCGTTCTGATTTCAGGAAACCCAGCATCTCCGTCGAATGACCACCAAAGCAGCTCGAATTCAAGCCTCCACCCCCCGTTCCCCTTAGTCTTTTCTTCTTTATCTCTCTCTTTTCGACCCAAGCCTCTGAAGGGCTTTTCTTTTCTGTCTGTCGTTTTCGACGACGATAAAGGTGACTGGCCAGGCCCCTGTCGCAACGCCACACACAAGCTGCTGCTGCTGGACACACGCCCGGCGTGCTGTCGCAGCGTTACACACCCCTCTCCTTCTCCTGCCTACCTAAGATTTCTGTTTCTCTGCCGTGGCAATTGGTCCGGGGGGTTACGACGACTTCTCCCTGCCAGCGTCAGCACCAACCTCGTGCCCCACCAGCCTGCCATCTCAGGCCTTCTTTTGCCATTTGATCGTATCAATCATCGGTCAAGATTTGGCACAGTTGAGCCACAGAGGCCGCCAAGCCAGCACGCACGCACGGGCAGCCACACTGGGTCAGATTGGCCTCCTCACAACCCCCCCTGTCTGCAGGCCCCCGACCGCCAGCCGCCAGCCGCCAGCACCTGCTGCCGGGTTGCCTGCCTGCAGCGACTGCGCTGGCTCAGCACACATGCAAGCAGTCTGCTGAGCAGTGAGCAGTGAGCAGCGAGCAGCGAGCAGTGAAGCACTGCGCGGTGAGCAGCCAACAACTGAGCAGTGAGCACGAAGCACAAGCCCAGTCATCTTCAGTTTCTGGCGTCGTTTTCGTTCACAAGCCGTCGACGGAATTCCCAAGTTCCAACTCCTCTCATCTTCCTTGACTACCTTATTTCCCCAACCCTCCAGGTGTAATTCTTCGGGCTTGATTTCTTCTCCATTCCCAAACCCTTCCCGTTTACATCGTTCCCGGCCATTGTTTCTTTGCGCCTGCCATCTGCCGTCTTGCGCATCTCGCCGACGCTCGTTGTTTCGACTTAACTGCGCTCCCCTTGGACTCGCGCAAGCTATTTCCTGATACAGGCGCTTCTTTCGAATATCTGTCCAGCTACACTAAACTTGACGCATATGGATGCTCCATCTCGTTCCGACTGCCAACCTTTTACGTGAGTCTCGCGTGTCGGCTCGCCAATCGACAAAAGGAGATTTATTTATTTATTATTATTTTTTCTTCTTTCACTTCTCGCGGACGGCGTCTTCTTGCTTCCTTGCTAGTAGCCACTACTGCACACGTCCTCGTTCCAATTCGTGGCCCGCTGGTGATACCTACGACTGGTAAAACCCTCAGCGAAGCCACCATGTTTCGGCAAAGGTATGACTTGTCCGTTCTCTTTTGGCGTCTTTTGTATTATGTATTCATTATTTATTTGATGATTACTATTATTGCGTGCAACCATGCATTACCCCTTCTTTGCTTCAAATGTCTGACATAGTCCTCCCCACGTCCACTCCACATGTCAAAGATGACAGCAGACAGCAGTTGTTTCTTGTCACGTCTTCCTTTCCCCAAAGCGAGACCATCTCCATACAGACTGACAGGCTAACCCGGCATAACGAAAATATAGAACGAGCTCGCAAAAACCGGGCGATGAGTTGCTTGCCAACTTTAGACAACAGTTTCCTGAGGTAGCCGTTGTTACATCAGAAGCATCTGCCCCGTCAATAGCTCAGACAACTACCGCTGCCAGTAACCATGTCATTAACGTGCCATCCCAGGATCAGAGGTTGGTTATACTTTCTTTGCCCTTGGATCTGAATGGGGTTGAAGGAGACCATGCCAGCTGGCATTTTCTCCTGTGTCGGGATTTCCCAACTGCAAATGCTGCTCACAACATCCATGCTGCCGAAAGAGATGGAGGCTCACTGATTATGGGTATCGTTTTCTAACCTTTTTCCTTTTTTTTCCCCCCTCGCGTTTTAGGATGCCAAATTTAGACCACGATGCATTCCATGACCAAGACCCCACGCCTAGGGCGTCCCACGAACCCTGGAGATTTACACCATCACTCCTGGATCCGAACTCATACGCCTTCAACGCTTTTGCCAATGCACCTCCTGGATACTACACGCCAACTCCCGGAGGGAGTAACACGCTGTTCCATTCGCAAGCAGGCGACCTGCATACGCCGACGCTGGGAGCTGGTGGTATCGGGACGCCCTTGTCCCTGCCTACTTCGGGAGACACTATTCCATCCAGTGCTGCTGTGCTAGATATGGCAGGCTTTCAGTCTTTGCAGCCACATCAATTCCATCACTTTAACCCTTTTGTTCAGACTGCGCCGCCGCCTCCACCGCTTCCTCCACCGCCGCCGCCGCCGTCGCAGCCGCCACAGGCGTATGCGCCAAGTTCCTTTGTTCATCAGGACACAGGATACGAAACGATGGAACAGGACGGACCGCATGGGCTGGAGGTAACGCCACCGCAACAGGCAGATATATTGCCTTCCCAGAAAGCCATGAGCCGGCTGCAGATGAGCCACGAACTGCCACCAAACGCTGAAAAATTCCGCTTTCATTCGACCCTGAATGCTCCCACTGCCATGATCAGACAGGCAGACGAAATCCCAATCACTTATCTCAACAAGGGACAGGCGTACGTCCTCTCCGTCGTCGATACAAGCATAAGCACACCAAGTCCACCTGGCAGCAAATATAGAACCTTTGTGCGGGTTTCGTTTGAAGAAGGGGAACAGAGGCAGAAACCAAGCGTATGTTGGGGCCTGTGGAAGGAGGGCCGAGGTACCAATGAAGCTCATCAACGGGGCGGCAAATTGCAAGCTGTTGAGTATGTCGAAACTGGCCAAGCTACAGATTCGGGCGACAATCGACCACGTATAGAACTCGAAAGCTTCTCGTTCGACGGCTTCTGTGTGACGTGGACCCCAGGTGCCAATGCTCCCCCCGAACTCAGCCTCGCCGTCAGGTTCAACTTTTTGTCAACAGATTTTAGTCACTCGAAAGGAGTCAAGGGAATCCCTGTGCGGCTCTGTGCAAAGACCACGCCCATACCCGCCGATGGTGTTTCGAAGGACGAAAAAAGCTCTGAAGTGTGCTTCTGTAAGGTCAAGCTCTTCCGAGATCACGGTGCCGAGAGAAAGCTGTCCAACGACGTTGCTCACGTCAAGAAATCCATCGATAAGCTGAAACAGCAGCTTAGCCAGATAGAGAGTGGCATAAAGGACTTTGGCAAGCGAAAGCGGTTGAGCAGCGCCGTTAAGATGAATGAATCGCAGCGGCCTGAGAAAGTCCAGAAACATAAGCGCACCTGGTCCATGTCATCGGCAAGCTCTGCTGGCGCTGGCGGTGGGTACGGCAACGAGGGCGGGGCGAGCGGGAAGACGCTGGAAGAAGATCTACAGATGAAGCTGCAAACTCTCCAAGACATGTTTACGAGCACCCGTCCCGTCAGCATACTGTACCTACGTGGAGAGGAGCAGGATGACCCTGATCTCTACCCGGTTTCTCTTCCCGGAGACATGTCCCCCCCTAACAGGTTGGAAATTCGCGATGGTCCCAGCTGGCGAGCCCACAGCACGAAATCGTCCGTCACTGATTCGATGGCGTCGCCTTGTCCCAGCTCTCTCTCGCTTGTCTCTCAAGTATCTGGCGGCGTGTGGCAAAACGCTGAGGGGGCCATGGTTCTGGGGAAACCTCTAGAACAGCTATCACGGGTCAACCGTACTGATGATTCGGGGACGCTGAGCGGGTGGATCGAAGCACTGGGAGTCGACCCATCTTATCGACCCCCATCAGAGCAAATGGAGAAACCGGTGGCCTGCTTTTATGTTCAGTATGTCGACAGACCAGATCTCGAGAAGCCGTCGTATCACCGCGCCATATATCTATCGAAGCGTACCGTGGACGAGTTCAATGGACGAGTTGCCAGGAAATGGGGCATCCCACCATCCAAGATCTTGCGATCAATACATGTTCTTGGAGACGGGTTGGAGGTTGAAATGGACGACGATATTGTACGAGAGCTCAAAGAAGGGCAGGATATGCGGATGGAGGTTGAGGAAGTGACGGAGCAACCTGTACAGATCAAGAGCGAGTGGGAGATGTCTGTGGACGACGATGATGCAGGCAAAGCCAGCGACGGTAGTGCGCGTCCGACCCGTGGTTTTGTTCTGCGTTTAACGTTTTAGACAGGAGGGAACGGTTTTTCTTCTTTTTCTTCTTCTTTCTCTTTCTCTTTTCTGTCCTTCTCTTTCTTTTTTCTTTCCTTCTTCCCCTTTTTTACCCTCTCTACTCCGGCTCCGCCCCAGTCACTTTTGATTACGGAATGTGGAGCATGTTCCTCTGCTGGTCAGAAGAGGAGCGATTTATTTGACTTGGAATCGCGGATTACGACGATCGACCGGTACAAGATGTGTTTGTTTTCTGTTGCTCATTGTGGGAACACAAGGAAGGGCTTTTTTTTTCAACCATTATATCACTGCTCTATTTTGATTTCGACTACTGGCTAGGAGATACCAACTTTAGTTATTCGGCGGAGCAATCTTGAGTGAAATTTACGGCATTTAGGAGATACCACGTAAAGAGACTTGTTACTCGTCGATTGCTTTTTTTTTGGTCATCCCTATTCTTGTTCGTGAGAAGACATCATTCTGGTCACCACCCACATTGTCGTCGTGTCACAGACGTCTCGGATGCTGTGACCGAGAGGCAAAATACTCCAAAGGATACTGTAGTGTAAGTCCTTGTTCAATACTGTCGAATAACAATAGCACGAGGAGACGATACAATACAAGCCATGATGTACGCTCGTTGCATGCGCCACACAAAGCCATTGCGGCATTGCCATGTAGCGTAAGGCGCGCTTGTCTACGTGCAAAACACGCACACGCTGTTGTTTTCACAACGGTCATGACTGGATAAGCTTGCCCATAAATACAAATTCACCTTGAAAGGCACGCTTCTCTACATCGACCACACTCCCTCTACAAAGGTACATGAAGCATAAGCTTGCCAAAATGCAGTGTGGCGCAGAGCCACGAAAGCAGAGAGTACTTTAGCCAATGTCATCAATAACATACTTTACAGAGAAAAGTGCCTTTAAGCTAGGTGCACATCTTGGCCACGGGAGGGCCGGATCATGTCGAGGGGAGGGATACATCGCACACGTGGGTGCTACGAAGGGCGAGGAGGGTTTTTCAGACAACACGGGGATTGACAACTCGCAATGGAAGCGGGACGTGGGCATACGGGAGCTCTGCCACCCGGGGGGGGGGGGGGGGATGTATCCTCCTCCTAACCTCGAAGCAGCCATTGCATGTTCTGCTGGGGGTTCGGTGGAAACATGAAGCCGATGATGATGCCGAAACGATTTACTTTTAAAAAAAGAATTGTGGCGAAATGGGGGAGGGGAGTTTACCTGTACGCAATGTACTTCCAGACGGGTTATAAGAAAATGGAGTACAACCCGTGAATGAAGTCTCATCCGTCATTTTTTTTTCTCAAGTATCCCATATCTCTGGGTGGTGTGAGGTGGAACTTTGCAAAACCCCAACGACGTGGGCTGTAGCATGGTCGTTGCAAGTCATTTTGTATGATTATTTCTCTGGACACGGCGGGAGGGAGGTATTTTGGTTTCCCTTTCCCTCAATCATGTACATGCCTAAGTACCTAGCTGCGCGGACCTATCTCCTGGTGACAGCCTCCGCTAAATTTCGTGACAATTTTATGTTTTATAATTATAATACGCTGTCTTGTAATACCTTATTATACTTTTAGTTGCTTAACACTGTCACAGATCTGTTACGGGCTGTCACCAGGAGCAGGCGTGGCGCGCCTAGGTACTTACCTACTTGGGTACCTAAGTACCTAGTACTTAGAGTAGACACGTATTACACATGTAGAGCTCACGCATGCCCAGCTCCATGCACCTCAGCCCAGCTGACACGCATGCACATCCTGTAAGGCGATTACCCAACAAGAAAGTCTTCTCTAACCCCAGCCCCACTTTCGTACTCCATCCCTTTGGGTGCGGTAAGGCGCCAAATGGGTACCGACAGGGTTAGCGGGCCAATTATACCGGGGCTGAATGAGGGGTACTTAGATTTCTATAGGAACTGCATTATAATAGAAGTTCTAACAATTTCCCTTAGTATAAAGAGCTATATTATATATATTATAACTATAACAGGTCCTTTATTGTTACATGCTAGATGTCACACGTAAATGGGGGTACTTACACAATAGGTGTAGTACGTTATAAAGTAATAAGAAAAAGGAACACTTAAGTTATAGGTAGGTAATTAAGTGTATATATAGTTAAAGTTATTCTCTTTAGCTATATATAGTAGAACTCTTCTTTTATAAGGTAGGTTCTGCCTTTAGAAATAAACTATAATAAGTTCCCCTTTTTATAAAAGAAAATATAGCTTATTTTAAGCTATTTAAATAAGAAAAAAAAAAAAGGAAAGAAAAAAGATAGGCTTATAATAGCTTATTTATAAAGCTAAGGAATTAGAAAAAAAAGAAATAAAGTTATATAGTTTATATATAGCTAGGTTATAGCTTAATTTATAAAAGTTATATTAATAAGAAAAGAAAATATAGGTAAGTAAAATTAGTATAATATTCTATATTTCTTATAAAATTATTATACCCCCTAGGGTTTACCTTTAGTATACTACTATATTTTATACTATTATTACTTATTTTTATTACTTATGAATATATTACTATTATTAATAGCCTTTTTTTTATTAGTAGCCTTATTAGCTATAGAGTTATTAAGGTTTATAATATAGTTTTAATATATTATTATAAAGTAGATATTACTAGCTAAGGTATATTAAACTATAGGGTTAATTAGGATTCTTTTAAAAATCTCTTATTTTTAATAGTTAGTTATAATATTAAGAATATAAATATTAAAGGTTATAACTATAGCTTTAGCTTCCTTTTAATATTAAGTAAAACCTACTTTTTTATAAAAATATATTATATTAAAGTTAAGTTTTTACTTAGTTTTATTAATATTTATATTATATTAATCCTTTTAAGTATTATTAATATATATATTATAGCTTATTTTATTAGCTAATACTTAAATATAGGTAGTAAGTATTTAAATTCTCTTTATATTAATATAAAGAACCTTATAGTATATATTAACTAAATATAAATAATACTTAATAAAGATATTAGCTTAGTTTTTTATTAGTTTATAATAAATAATAAAAATATAACTAATACTAATATAGTTATAGGCTTTAGTAAAATAAATAAAAAAATTAATAAGCTATTAAGCTTAAAGGATTTTAAAAAGAATAATTTTATTATTAAGGTTTATTATATTTTTAATATTACTTTTAGTATAAGCTTAAAGGTTTTATTTAGTAAAAGTTTTATTAATATAAATAATAATAATTAAAGGGAGTTAAATAAAAGTATTTATATTAAATTTTATAATATAGTAAGTAAAAGCTATATTTAGCTTTAGTAAGCTATTGCTTATTAAAAGGTAGTATAATTTATAGATTTTATAAAGTAAAAATATTTTATAAAAATCCCTTTTAATAAGGTTTTTAGTAATTATAATATAATATAATTTAAAAATAAAAGGTTTTTTTATTTATTATATACTACCTATAGTATTAGCACTATAATAAGCCTTAAAATATATATTACTTAGTTTAGTAAAAAAATTAAGTATTTCTTTGTAATCTTAGTTAATCTTCTCTTTAGTTAAAAGAGTTTTTTAAGGTAAAGTTAGTATTATATAGTAAATTATAATAGTTTTTATATTAAAATTAAGGAAACTTTATATAATTATATAAGGAAATAAAGGTTTTATATAGAAAAATAGCTATTAAAAAGATAGTAAAGAGTATAGCTAAGTATAAAAGAAATACTAATAATAATAATAAAAAAAAAGTAAAAGTAGCTTATAATAAAAAGGTAATAATATTATTAATTAAAAAAGGGTTATAAGGGTATTATAATAAGGTAAGATTTTTATACTTAATAGTATACTTAAGTATTTAGGCTATAGCCCTAGCTAAGTAAATAAAGAATTAAAATATTATAGTATTCTATAACCTAAGGTAGGCACTAGTATTAGTACTATTTTCTATATAATAGAAATATAGTTTTTATACCTTAAAGTTAAAAGTACTTATATATTTTATTTACTTTAATATTAACTAATTATAAATAGAATTCTATAAGGATTTTATATTTTTAACTATAAAACTTATAAAATTAAAACTATTTTACTAAACTATTATATTTTTTATTAATCCTAGCCTCTTAAAGTAGAAAGTAATATAAAATATTTAAAATTACTTATACTTATATAACTATTAAAATTTATATAATAAAATACTATTAAAATAATAGTATAAAAAATAATAGAAATGTTAAAATATCCTACTAAATAAATTACTAAAATCTCTTTTTTATAATATAGTTATTAAATTATTTATATTAGCTAGCTAGTGCTTATTATATATAGAATACCTTAATTAAGGAGTTAAGGTATTAACCTTATTATACTTATTAGAATATATTGTAGTAAATAACTTAGGGGTATTTATAAGGGGTATTACTAAGGTTTTAATAGTTTATATTTTAGCTTTAATAGCTTTTACTTTAGTTTAAAGTAATTTAATAAAGGTTTTAATAATGGAAATTAAAGTAATTATAATAAATTTATATTTCTTTAATATAATAAGGTAGGATTCTATATTCTTTATAGCCTTTACTATAGGTATAGATTTAGTAGCCTTCTTAATTCTAGTATTAACTATCCTTAAAGTCTTAGTTTTTATAATATTATAAATATTTATAAAGCCTTTAATATTATTATAGTATATTTTAAATAGTTTACTATAGTTTATTATAGTAAACTTAAGAGCTTTTATAGTTATTTCTAATACTATAATATATATAAGGACTTTATTCTATATACTTAATAACTACTTAGCTATAATAGTAGCCTTATAAGCACTTAGCTTAAGGATTTTTATAAAATAAAACTTATTAATTATTACTAAAAAGCTACTAAGGGTTTTATTTAAATAGCTAAAGGCATTACTTATATATTTAGTAATAATAATAGCCTTAGCTAAAAGCTAAAAGGTTTAGTAATAGTTTTTATAGCTATTCTTATTCTTTTAAATAAAAATAGCTATTTAAAAAGAATTATAAATAGTATAAATTATTAAGAGTTTTAATTTACCTTTAGCTTAAGCTTTATTATCCTTTATAGTAGCTATT
>AFRA01000472.1:0-25865 GCA_000223055.1 Claviceps fusiformis PRL 1980
TTTTATAACCTTTAATATAAAGATCTTTAATTACTTAAAGCTATATATTAATAAGTAATTTAATAATCCTTTTAAAAAAAGTATTTATTTTTTATAAAAATATAATATTTTAAAGCCTTTAATTATATATTTATTAAAAGCTTTCTATATTATAATATTATATTAAAATTTAAAAAAAATAATATATATTTATTAAATTTAATACTTATAATAAATAAGCTACTTTAAAAGTAATAAAAATTAAGCTTTAATATTAATTCTATATATTTAAGCCTTTTTCTTAATAAAAATTAATTTTATTATACTTTATAAGCTTTCTTTAAATATATATAATAAATATAAAAAGCTTTTTTTATTTTTAACTTATAAAGGTCTTTATTATACTAATAAAGTTATATTTAAGGCTTTAGCTTTTAAAAATTAAATTAAAAGCTTTATTAATAATTATAATTAATAGCTTAAAAAGCTTATGAATTATTATTATTAAAAGAAAAGAGTTTAATTAAGTAGCTAATTTATTATAAGTATAAGCTTTATTAATATATAAAAATAATATATAAAGATTTTTTCAAAAAAAGTAAAGAAAGAAAACTAATATTAACTTATAAACATATAGTTTATTTTAAAGTAAGAAATAAATAAATTTTAAATATAATAATAAAAGAATTCTATAATTATTACTAATAGTAATAAACCTTAAAAAATAACCTTTAAAAAGTAGCTTATAGCTGTAAAAAAAATATAAAATACCTCTCTTTTAATATAACTTATAAATAGTATAATAAGCTACTAAGTTATTAAAATAATAGCTTTATTATTAATATAAATCTATTACTAATAGTTATTAAATTATAAAAAGTAGCTATAAAGGAAGTAAAGCTACTTTTATTAATATACCTTTTTATAGCTAAAAATATATATAATAATAATATAGTATACTTTAACCTTAAAGGATTTAATAATTATAATAATAATAAGGTTAAGGCCTTATAAGATTATATTAAATCCTTACTACTATACTTACTATGCCCTAGTTCTTAGAAGCCTTAACGCAAGCCTTAATATAAGCCTTAACGTAAGCCTTAATATAAGATTATATAAAAAAGGATTTTTTAAAAGCTTAGTAATATATATAAAGAGCTTAAATTATAAAAAAAGCTATAAAAAAGTTATTAATAAATTAGAATTATATATAGTCTCCTTAATAAGTTTAATTTATTTTATATAATTATATAAAAATACCCCTTTTAGTAATATTACTAGCTATATACTACCCTTACTAAAAAGGCACTAAATTTAATATTTTTTTTAATATATATTACACTTAAAGGCCTCCCTAGCCCTCTTTTAATTGCTAATATTATTAGTAATAAATTATTTATACCTTTACTAAAGTATACCTATAAATTTATATATAAATATATAAAATATATTATTATACACACCCTTACTAAAAAGGCATTAAATCTAATATTTTTTTTGATATATATTACACTTAGAGGCCTCTCTAGCCCTTTATAGCCCTCCCTTATTATTAATTATAGAAAAAAGTATTAAAAATTACAGTCACAACATAAAATAGGTGGTTTTGCCAGGCTGCGCCCGCAAAATTTGTATGTGGAGTCATGGAATCGGGTGTCCCGGAATAATGTGGTTGTCCCCGATTTTTATGGTCTACTTAGTGGAACACTAAGTAGGTCGACGAGTATATCTGGACTCTGGAGTTCGGGACAATCCTGCTAGATGGGCTGGGTCAGCAACGAGCCAATCACGACATCCGACTACCATTTTAGCCCTGTCTGCTTTGCCGTCTCAACTCAGTCTCACCTGTCTCCTCTCGGCCTGATCTCAGCCTGATCATGACCCGCCTGTGTCCCTGCGTCAGCTCCTCATCAACGAATCGTCGCCGCTACTATGAGCTTGTCGCCTCGGTCTTCTCCGAGGCTACAGATAACATGAGGGTTGTTCGACTAGTTCACCTGAGAGTTGCTCCACCCGTTTTGCGCGGGGCACGTGACCAACTCTCAGGTGAGCTCTAATCGATTAGACGCTGCGCACGCGACTGCGTGCGTGCGATTGCGTGTGTGTAACTATATATATATCCCTTTTTATTTTATATATATTTTAACTAAAGAATTATTTTATAATTAATTCTATATAATATTATTTATAATAATAAATTTTTTAATAGTTTTTAAAGAAAGGGGGTAGGTAAAGAAAGAGTTTTACTAATATATAGGTATAGTAGTAAGCTTACCTAAGAGTTAGTCACGTGCGCGCGCAATTAAAGTGGAGCAACTCTCAGGTGAACTAGTTAAACAACCCTCATGTTATCTACCCCCTCCAGAAGACGCGCTGGTTGCGCTGCTCAATATTCAGGCCACGGCACACAACCTGCTCCATATATCTGCGACTGGACGATTAAGTCCCGTTGGACACAGGGGCAGCCGCCTCGAGTCATTCCTAGCCCAGGTACCCGGCGAAGGATCGCTCAAGACGGGGGTCCATCAGTTTACCCAGGATTTGGACTTGGTCGTTTTGGAAAGACACAACAAGGGGGGGAGAAAAGGAAAAGAAAGCAAACACGAGCAGACCGGGAAGCGGAGACGGGTCACAGTTGGATATTCCAGGATGTTCTCCATAGTCTCCGTGGCATCCATGGCGTCTGCCGTGATTATTTAAAGCTCGCGGCTCAGCCGGCGATGGGCAATATGCTCTCTCATTCATTCTTGAAATTTGTCATTCTTTTTTTTTGTCTTTCCCTTTCTCTCTCTCTCTCCCCCCAAACGTTGTAACCCACACTCCTTTGTAAGCATTGCAATACTGGGATTTATTCCAGGTTGCCTGACATTTCAACGCCATGGTGCGTTCCACACTCGTTACGTCCGTCTTGGCTGCGGCGTATGCGGCCGTCGCTGCAGCAGGGACCATTCCAGGAGCTTATATCGTCGAACTCGAGGATGGCCATGTAAGTTGAGCGAGCAGTCAGGTGTACCCTCTCAACGATTCCTTTGCGATTCAGTTTTACTAACAGTGTCTCTCCTCGTCTTCTCGAATCGCTAGGACCATGCCGCTGTTCTCGACCACCTGAAAGACGATGCCGCGACCCGTATGCACCTTGACTACAAGCTCTTCAGGGGCCTCTCTTTCCAGCTTCACGATCTCGACGATGCCGAGAGCAAGGCTAAGGCGGTCGGTGATCTGCAGGCCGTCAAGGCCATCTGGCCCATTCGCACGCACGAAAAAGCGTCCCGCAAGAAGTTTCAAGTCCTTGCCCAACCGCAGGGCAACCTGGTCGTCCGAGATAATGCCGCTGATACCTTTTCCACACACGTCATGACCCAGGTGGATCAGCTGCGTGCCAAGAACATCACCGGCGCGGGCATCAAAGTTGCCTTGATTGACGGGGGTATCGACTACACCCACCCTGCCCTCGGAAAGTGTTATGGAAAGGGCTGTCTGGTCTCCTTTGGTCACGACTTCGTCGGTGACGCCTATGATGGATCCAACACGCCCGTCCCAGGCAATGATCCCAAGGACTGCGATGGCCATGGCACGCACGTTGCCGGTATTCTGGCTGCTCAGGAAAATCCTCTCGGCTTCACGGGTGTCGCGCCTGGCGTCACCCTCGGCGCTTATAGGATCATGGGTTGCGCGGGATACACTGCCGATGACCTCATCCTCGCAGCCTTGAACAAGGCCTTTGAAGACGGTGCCCAAATCATCACCTCCTCCATCGTCCAGGCCTTGGGATGGAACGAAGCCCCCTGGGCTGTGGCCGCCAGCCGCATCGCCGACAAGGGTGTTCCTTGCGTCATCGCGGCCGGCAACGACGGCAACGCCGGTCTCTTCTACTTCGGCAACGGCGCCAGCGGTAAGGGCGTCACGGCCGTGGCATCCTTCGACAACACCGTCGTTCCGCTCATCAGCTACCACTCGAGCTACAGCGTCAATGGCGAGGACGGTGATGATTTCCTCTACACGCCCGGAGACGCGGCCGCGTGGGACACCGTCCAGGTGGTCTACGCAACAAGCAACGACACCCGGGTCGCCGACGATGCTTGCAAGCCTCTGCCCGACAGCACGCCTGATCTCAGCAAGTTCACTGTTCTCGTACGTCGCGGAGGCTGTGACTTTGCCGCCAAACTTGCCAACATCGCCGCCAAGGGTGGCCAGAACGTCATGTTTTACAACGACGAGGCCGGCACCATCACCGTCACTCTCGATGACCCCACCGTCGTCAAGTCCACCGGCATGGTATCTGCCGACACTGGCGTTGCCTGGGTCAAGCTGCTCCAGAAAGGCTTCAAGGTCGTCCTCAGTGTCACCAGCCCAATCAGAGGCAAGCCCGTCGTCACCAATGTCGCCAACAACATCACCGGCGGCGCCGTCAGCGTCTTCTCCTCGTGGGGCCCGACCTGGGATATGGACTTGAAGCCCGAGGTTGGTGCTCCCGGTGCCAACATCTTGTCCACCTACCCTGTGGCCAAGGGCGGTTATTCCGTCCAAGATGGCACGTCCATGTCTACGCCCATGGTGGCCGGCATCATGGCCTTGATCGGCCAGGTTCGCGGTACTCTCGACCCCAAGCTCCTGAACAGCCTGCTCTCCACTACTGCGAAGCCCCAAAACTTCAACGACGGCAACAACTTCTTTGCCGAGTATGCGCCTGCTGCTCAGCAGGGCGGCGGCATGGTGCAGGCGTACAGGGCGGCCTACACAACCACACTGCTCTCGCCGCCCAGCCTGTCCTTCAACGACAGTGATCATTTGGCTGCCAACCTCAACTTCACCGTCACCAACAAGGGCAGATGCGCCGTCACCTACGAGTTCGGTCAGATCGCCGCCCTCACCATGTACACCATGAACAAGGACGCCAACGGCACCACGCCCTTCCCCAACGAGGCCGTCAACGCCCAGGCCGTCCTGACCTTCTCCCAGAACAAGATCACCCTGCCTGCCGGCCACAGCGCCACCATTGGCGTCACGGCCAAGCCCCCCACCGCAGGTCTCGATCTGAAGCGCCTCCCCTTCTGGTCAGGATACATCACGGTCGCCGGCTCAGACAAGACCGTCCTCTCCCTGCCCTACCAGGGTATCTCGGGTTCTCTTCACCAGGCCACCGTCCTCCAGCCCGACCAAACCTGGGTCTACCCCAGCGACGGCGAAAACTTCCCTGCCGTACCCCAAAACTACGTCTTCACCTTGCCCCGTCCCGGAACCGCCACCAACAAGGACGTCTTCTGCAACATCTACGCCAACTTGGCCATGGGTTCCCGCATGTTCCGCGTGTACGTCTTGCCCGTCAAGGATGGCGTCGCCCCTGCCGATGCCAAGCCCATCGGTCAAGTGTTGGGCTCCAGCCTCGGCCTCAACGACAAGGGCTGGACCTCTTTCACCTGGTACGGCAAGCTCGAGGGCGGCTCCTACGCCCCCGCCGGCAAATACCAGTTCAAGACGCAGGCACTCCGGCTCTACGGCGATGCCTCCAAGCCAGAGGACTGGGACACCGCCTACACTCAGGTCATTAACATTGAGTACAGGAAGTAAGGGACTTGACCTCCTTTCTTTTTTGCATTTTCCATGCAGGACAAGATAGAATTTTTTTTTCCTCCAATTCATACCCCAAAAAAAAAATGAATACCCTTTTTCTGTCTTTTTAGATCCTTTTTTCTTTTCTATTTCCGTCTACCTGTATATACTTTTTTTTTTTCATTCGTGATGTGCGTGTCAATCTGTCACCTAGGTAGACAAATACGCATCCTATAGACAGAAGGATATGAAGGGGGCATGATTTACGTGTGTCTATGTTTGAACAAGGGTGCTTTGCTTTGCTGTGCTTTGCCGTGCTTTGCTGTGCTGTGCTCGTGCTAATTGGTGTTGGTGTTGGTCTAGTGTTGATGTCAGGGTTCGTGCATGTGTGCTCAAATGTGGCACTGCGGAAGTTTCTTTCGTTTCTTCCCTAATTACCCCTTTTTTATCTGCCCATTTCCGTTCTCACATCCTCTTCCTTTTGAATTGATCGTTATTCATTACTCTCTTTTTACTCTCTTAATTCTTATTATTTCTTTATCTCTTTATCTCTTTATCTTTATTATTTCTTTATTTCTTTATCTCTTTATTCTTATTATTTCTTCAATCTCAATCTCTTTATTTCTTCATCTCTATCGTAGCTCTCACATTTCTTTCTTCCTTCTTGTTTCATATCCTTATTTGTCCTCCACTCCCGTTATCTTCTCCTATACTCTATTTTACCAGTTTTCGTTTCTTTTATGCACACACTACGCGTAGCACCCTATATGTGGTATATATTCTGTGTCCATTCGCCAATACAGCTCCGTACATCTGTATTCCTTCTCGTTTTCTCGTATTCGTATCCCTTTTTATTCTCCACTTATAACATCTTCCTCCCTAGTCTTTTTTACTTTTTTCTTTTATTTATTTTTTTTTTTCGTTTTTTTTTTCCCCATACACATTACGCCTGATGTCCTCTGTATAGGATATATTCTGCATGCATTCGCTACTGCTGCTCCCCTGTTTCTTTCATCCATCTTTTGTTTTATATACAACCCGTCTATTCTCCACTCCCCATTTTCACGTCCTATTCTACTTGACTAGTTCTTCGTCCTTGATACGCATTACGCGTCATCTTCCATGTTGGTTACATGGTCCCGCGTCTATTCCATGACGCAACCCACCGTCTTTTTGCCATACATACATGCATACTTACATAAACGTCTCAGCAAACTTCGTTTCGCATGAGAGCATAACCGCATCGCGCGGTTTCTCTGCATCTGGGATCCGAGACCCTCGGCTCTACATCTGCACGACGCTTGTGGGCAAGGTGCGTGCTATGACATCAGTTCGTGTATTCGGCGGAACTGATCGCGTTGAGCATCCGAGGTGGGTTCTTTGCGTGCCTTGATGATCTGTCAACGAGGCGGTGCTGTTGGAGATTCGTAGAATAAGGATTGGGATAAGAACAAGAACAAGCCACATCCATTTGCCCAATGGAGTCATTGCGTTGCAGTCTGTCCTGTATGTCTCACCTCGTCTGTCTCGTCTCATCCGTCCTGGTTCCCCCGTCTGTCTTGCTGTCTTTCCATCCATCTACTGTCCTGCCATCTTGCTATCCATCTGCCTGCCTGTCTGTCTGTCTGTCTGTCTCTCCTCCTTAACATCCCCTGCCAACACAACATGCTGTGCTCCCCTACCGGCTCAGCCCGCTCCATACCGAGCACCAATTCGGCACACGAGTACAAGTCGCAACGTATGTATATCTGGCACGACATGAACAGATAACATGAGGGACATGGATAAACGGTAGCAGAGAGCCTGTATGAGCCATGAATGAGGCGTCACAGGGATTGCCTCTGTGCATGTGTACATGCGTCGTGTTGGATGTTCACATCTACTTGAAGTATGTTTACACACCTGACAGAACCTTGTTGCCCATGGTCCGGTTCCAGGGTCTGCAGTAATTAGCACAACCATTCACACCCCCTCCCCCCCCTTTTTTTTTCTTTTTTTTCTTTCTTCTTTTTTCTTTTTTTTTCCCTTTCCCCTTCCTTTTTCCCCATCTTTATTCCCATTCTATCCAGACTCCATCATCACCTCACCATCTCTTCGCCCCCATCCCCGTCTCCCACCTCCCACCACCCCAGCCAAACACCATGCAGATGCATTTCCCGAAACAGTGCCGTGGATACTGTGATTGGTGATTTAGAGAGGAAGCCCCTATTGGTTCGCGCATGAAGAAGTCCTTGCCGTGCCAGACGTCCATGTGTGTTCAAGTATCAAGTACCATCATGTCTGCGGCGCTATGTAAGGCTGTTTTATTGGGCGACTTCTCGTAGCCGTTGCTAGCCGAGTGCCTCTGTGTGACAAGGTGTATTGTATTCTTGGACGGATGTGCTTGTCGTCATCTTTCTTTATTCTTTTCTGTTCTTTTTATTATTCTATTTTGTTTTTCTTTTTTCCCTCCTGTTTTTTTTTTTTTTTCAGATATTCCCTCAACCCTCGACGGCCTAACCATGTCTCTTCCCCCCCCCCCCCCCAACTCTTCATCCCTCCGCACCCCCAAAAACCATCCGCCCGTCTCCCTCAGCAAGCAGTGAAGCACCACAAGTCACCGGACGCGCATCCCCTTCAAAAGCATCCCAACTTGCAGAGCAAAAAGCATGGTTTGCAAGACGTGCGTGTTGATGCAATGGGGAAATGCTGCCTCTATTCAAATCATGGACCTTTACCTGCCTGCCTGCCTGCCTGCCTGCTCACTTTACTGGGTGGAGGGAGTTTTAGAAAGATGCCACGACGGCAAACAAGGAGGGGGAAAGGGAGCTTTCTTATTTTCTTTTTTGACGTGTACTTTTGTACTCCGTATTAAGTAGAATAGAAGTATACCTGCCCAAGGTATCGAAGGTGGTCTACATTAAGTAGGTAAGTCATGTCGTTGCGTGGAATTGTCACGTCTCGTCCGCACTGTGCAGCCTGCTTCTCCGCCCAAATCTGCGGCCTACCCTGTACCCTGTTCCCTGTACCCAAGCGGCTCGCCCTGACGAGAATTCAAATGGACAGTACGTGGGACGTGGGCTGGAGCTTCTGTTCTGGACAAGGCTGGAGGCTGCAGGCCAGTTCACACACCGGTCCTGTCTCTGGGCCTGAATGACTTGTCATGCGAGGCTATCGGTGGCCAGACGAGAAAGGGAAACAGTGCACAGTGCAAATTGGTCTCGTTCCACCATGGTAGCCTCACATGGTCTTGACGGGGCTGTTAGGTTTTTTTTTTTTTTTTTTTCTTATTTTCTTCTTCTTACATATACATCTATCTGCCCTTGGTTCAAGGCAGGCGCAGGTTTCGGCTTATCAATCAACACCATGACCTCTTGCATCGTCAACATGTTATGCCATCCAATCCGCTCGACGTTTCGTCCACACCACACCGGGGCGGAAATGCAGCCTAGCCTCGTCTAAAAGGTGCGCAGAGACATGAGTCCGTTGGGCTAAATTCGGACAGGCTGTTGGGGGAGATGCAGAATAAAAATAAATCAGCAGGATTATGGATTTAGCCGCAGTGTTCCTCCGCACTCCTTCCAAGAAAGCCGCAAGAAAGCGGGGAGTCTGCCTCAAGCTGGAAACACAATGGCCGGCCCCGGGGAAACGGAAGGGTTTCAAATGCCTAGTGTATGCATTTGCACGCATTTGCATGCATATGAATTCAGATAATCGCAGCCGCGACACAACGGCCGGCACACACGGCTCCCATCACGAGCAAACTTCAACTTGACATGCAACGCGCCGCTGGGCCTCTGGCACCGGCTCAAACGGATCGGGGGCCGGCCAAGAACAACAAAAATAAAAACCACAACAACAGATTTATCCGTGGAGGCTGTCAGTAGCGCCCCAATAGGCACCTCGTCTCCATTCGCCGTGAAACAAGGTCACACCTGGTGCTGCAGAGCTTTAATCGTGACCGTCGCAACAGTAGATTTTGTCGCCCCTCAATGCTCATCCATCCTGCCTCGATGCCGGTATCCGTTGTAGTTCTCAGCTCCAAACATGTGTGGTATTGTTATATGTCATTTGAGCCAACTAGGCGAAAGAAAAAAAATTGAAAAAAATAAAATAAAAAATGAATGCATGTCAGCCTGACGGACCGACTAGAGCGGCCAGAATGGAAAGACTCGGCGAACCTTGGGAATCGCCCAGCCATACGCTATCCTGTCGCGAATTGCCATTGCATAACAGTTTCGTCCGAGAGCTCACGATGCTGTTTCCAGGATCCACTGAATCCCGATCCCTACTACCTGCTGCAGCTGGACCCCGTATTGTACGTACTGTATTGTGTGGGAAACGAGCCGAATGCGAGCCGTTCCTTGTGAGCAGGGGTCGAAGAACCAACCCGCTCTCAAAGAAATCATTTGCGCCTCGAGTGTGTGAGTTGCCTCTCGTCCGGAGCATCGTGAGTTTGTGTAAACGGCGTGCGTGATTTTTGCCAGACAGCGTCGCAAGCAAGCTGTCGCAAAGGAGAGCATTATGACCATCACCTACAGAGGCTCCATTATCCTGCCTTGGTGTATTCATACTTCTGGATTGAGTTGCGGCCACAGTAATTGCACTGCAGCACTTGCTCACGTTCGCAGGAGGCAGTTACATCAGGTACCGTGTGAGATGTAAAGAAAAGAAAAGAAAAAAATAAAACAGAAGTGGAAATGGAAATGGAAATTGACTTCTGCATCGGCTGTAGAGCGGCAGTGACCCCGACGTAGCACGGAGAGTGACGGCATCAACCGCGTCATAGGGCGACATCGTGGGACTGGTAGCATTGGCATTAGCATGCATCAGCATCAGCAACAGCATCAGCATCGAGGTCGAGGTCCGTCTTGATCGAATGCGCCAGTTGTGCATCTGCATGGGGACTCATGTCATGGCTGGACCATGATCAACGGGTCTGTGTCTGTAGTCTGATCTATGAACACAAAGTCGAGGACAAAAAAGACGAAAAAAAAAAAAAACAACGCCATGACCGCACGAGTTCTCTGTCCATTGGAATGACCAAAAAAGGCAAAAGGTCAGCATCATGTATCAGCCATCTCCGAAAAGGCAGCAACACCCCGCGAGGTTGCCAGCATTCCAGCGCGCGGTTGTGGCAAGAGGCAGGAGCCATGCAGGCGGGCAGGCAGGCAGGCAGGCAGGCTCCGTTGTTGTACCTGCATAACCAAGGTTCCCGAGTCACAGCACCGAGTCGCATCACCGAGTCACAGCAACCGAGTGCTGGCATTTCTCCATGCTAGTAAAGCTCAGCTCAGCTCATTTCATGAAGGCGCCCCGGCCGGGTCTGGGGATCGTGAGTATCATGATGTGATCATTCATTCATGGCTTCAACCACACAACCACACGCGACACACATCAGCCATAGCCCATGGGCCCACGAGAAAAAGAGTGGGTGCTGGACGAAAGCCTCAAGACAAGCCTCAAGACAAGCCCCCCTGTCGTGGTCGTGGCACTGAGACAAGGAGGACGGGGGGGCAAGCTCGTCTGGGCTAGAGCCTCATCGGCTAGGGATACATGTGGCGCGGTAGGAATTCAGGTATCTAGATGGCTGTCGAGATGTCTAGAGTGTTCTGGATACCAGGGTACCTAGTACTTGGGGAAACAACAGCAGCCAAGTCGAAGTCATGCGAGCCATCAACTGATCTGTGTCGAGTCGCACAACGCACCTGCAGCCAATGGCGTCGACGCCACCGATAAGCTCCTTGGGTCTTGGCACACCCTCCTTTTTTGCTGCCAGCCAATCCTAGTCTCCGTCTCGATATGGGTATCAAGCAATTCCGCCAACATGCCTTGCGCCTGCTCAACAGGAGCGAGCACCTTTTTCTTCTTTTTCTTCTTTTTCTTCTTCTTCTTCTTCTTCTTCTTCTTCTTCTTCTTCTTCTTCTTCTTCTTCTTCTTTTCTTTTTCTTTCTCTCATTTCTTTTCTTTAATATGATGACACGGAGATAGGATCAAATACATGGTGAGTGAGCAGCCGGACTTGGACCAAACCAATGGAGCGTTTTGCGCGGTGCCCAAGTTGCGTCAACTTGCATCAACCTGCAAACCCCCTGGTACCCGGGCCCAACCCAGGTCCCCCGCGGTTCATTCCTCACCCTTGGGCCTTCTTCCCCACCCTTCTTCTTCCTTCCTCTTTCCCTCCCTCCCTCCTCTTTTCCGTGTGAGAATTGGCTGCACTGTGTTGACCGTCGGGAAAAGCCACATGTTTCCGGCAATGCAGGATGCTGCCCGCAGGAGACTGCTTGAATGAGTGTCAGGCGTGCATGAACGAGGGGAGTCGTTTTCCTTTTTTTCCTTTTTTTTCCTTTTTTTTTTTTTCCCTTTCTTTTCCCTCTTTCTCTTCTCCTTGCAAATGACTGCTCTTCCCTACTGCCGAAAGCCGGACTCAGCTGGCCTCACCCTCCCTCGGAACTCGCTGCTGCGGCCGTTCACGTTGGGCACACAGTGCATTCAGCAGATATATGACGACAAAGGGCCTTGGCGTCGCACTACGGGGTTTTCGACGCCACTACAAAGAGGCTCGAGAGGTCCAAGAGGAATGGCTCGACGCATCCCTTGGCGACCGAAGACGGAAGAGAACAGACGAGCGCCACGCACAGTGCAGATCTGGCCAGGGCTAGTGGTGGCTGGACGACTTGGCGTATGTCTGTAAACAGCAACTGACAGTGCTGGCAGTGCCCACAGTGCCCACAGCTGTTGAGGCACTTGGCAAGTACCCAGTGCCAAGTAATGGCTGTATGTGTGCGTCGTGGGTTGTACAGTAACGTGCCTAGCCCCACTCGGGCAGCTGGGTGGCCCGGCACCGGCACCGGCTCGGTCGACAGCCAGCCAGACAGGGTCGATGACCATTGCACAGTATCTGCACCGTGCATCTTGGGTGCTGCAGCCCGAGGTGATTGCTCAGATTGGTCTGGGTGGGTGTGTCATCTCTCTCTCATGTGTGTTTCCATCTCTCTCTCTCATGTGTGTGTGTGATGCATGTGTGTGCATCTTGCTTCCTTCCCTCTGTGCTTTTTGGGATGCAAAAACCAGTTGTGTTCGTCCCGGTCGTGAATCGCCAACACGACTGGGCGTTGTCGGATTTGTGGTTGTGGTGGGATTTGCTCGTGGTCCCCCCTCCCCTCCCCTTTGCCTCGCGCGTTGGCCTGACTTTGGCTTGTGCGGCTTTTTTGTTTTGGAAATGCGCTGCCATTTGCAGAATGATGTCAACAGGACGTAATAGAACAAGCAGGCTAGGTGCCGGCCCAAACAGAGACGACAAGACCGACAAGACCGACAAGACCGACGAAGACAGACAAGACCTTGGACAACCCACATGCCGACTCGAGGCCGCGCATGCAGACAAGTTGCATCGCGCTTGCGCTTGCGCTTGCACTCGGGCTTGCACCTGCCTGCACCTGCCTGCACCTGCACCTGCACCTGCACTTGCGCTGGCGCTGGCGCTGGGCACTGGCACTTGCGCCAAACTGGCTCTGGCAGACCCAGCCACTGGCTCCACTGGTCCAGCCACGGGCCCGCGACCTCTGACCACTCAGCGTGCACGAGCACAGATTCTGCCGCCACCTGCAGCACCAAGACGCCGCAGTGGGGTTTTTCGGGGTTCCGCCGCCTTTTCTGCCTGCCAGCCCACCAAGCCCGCCCACCAGAAGCCCACCTAGCCCACACAGCCCACCAAAGCCAGCCCACCAAGCCCAGACCCGACGCCGCTGACCCCCGGTCGGTCGGGTCTTCTGAGTCTTCTGTCTTCTGTCTTGCTCCTCGACAATCGACAATCCGTTCGGACCGTGTCGGCCTGCGTCGCCCACCCGCCCGTCCAAGACATAACCTCCGTTCCCTGTGCGCTTTTGTCTCCATCGCCACCCCCCTCATATTCCTCCGTCTTCTGGTCTTTTTTTTTTGGTTTTGGTTTTGGTTTTACTTTGGGGGGGTTTAATTCTTGTTTTATTTTTCCCTTTCCTTTTTCTTGTTCCTTTTTTCTGCTCCTCTGGGAAGGGCTCTGTCAATTCGCATTTCTCGAGATCCTTGGGGGGGGGGGGGAAAGACGTGGCAGGCGTTTTGTTATCCGCTTATCCTTATCGCTGCCGCCCTTCACCGCAACCGCCACCACCATCACCACCACCAACACCACCATCATCATCATCATCGCAAGCTTTTCGACCAGTCAATTGGTTCAACGGACCTGGCGGCCATGCGGCGGTAGATGTCTGCTCGCGATCGCTCCGACTCAACCTCCCAAGGTCCCGCCTTGCGAGCACAAAGCATGTCTATTCGAGCGACGAGGTCTCTTCACCATGGATTCCTCACAAACACCACAACACTCTCAATCGCGGACCCCGCAAGAGCCTCCGACGCTTCACGCTCCTCTTCCGCAGTCGGCCTCGATGCCCCTTCGCACCGCCAGCAGTACGCCGATATCGTCACCCGGTCTCTTTAGCCCGACTCCCTCTCGACATAATCTTCATCTTCCGTATACATCGCTTTCCGAATGCAATACCCCAGCGCCGACGGGCCGCCGGCCCTGGCTTCATCCTTTGCAGACGCACCGAGTCAGGGAGTAAGTTTTGGAAGAGGGAAATGTTGCTGTTGTTGTTGTTGTTGTTGTTGTTGTTGTTGTTGTTGTTGTTGTTGTTGTTGTTGTTGCTGTTGTTGCTGTTGTTGCTGTTGTTGCTGTGACTGGGACTGAATTCTTACGAAAGGGCACTCCTGCTGACTCTCTTTTCTTTTCTTTTCTTTTCTTTTTTTTTTAATTGTCACAGGACCCATAAAGCATTAATCGACCTGGACAGTATAAACGGCCGCAAAACAATCAACCAGTATGAAGTCATCGAGGAGATTGGCCGTGGCATGCACGGCAAGGTCAAACTCGCTCGTAATCTCGAGACCGGCGAAAACGTGGCCATCAAGATCATTCCTCGATTTTCGAAAAAGCGAAGGCTCGGCAAAGTCACTGCGCTTTCTCCACAAGACAAGACCAAGAAAGAAATCGCTATCCTCAAGAAGATTCGGCACCGAAACGTGGTTGCGCTTCTCGAAGTCATTGACGATCCCGAGTTGAAGAAGATTTACATGGTTCTCGAGCACGTCGAGCTCGGGGAGATCGTCTGGCGGAAAAAGGGCCTGCCACACATTTGCCAGTATGAGCGCAGACTGGTCGAACGAGAGATGTCGGGTGGCCAGGCGCCCACGGCCGAGGAGATACAGTACAATCGACTCCTTGAGCGCAGGCAAGCAATCAAGGAAATGAAGAGGGCCAAAATGGCACAGCATTTTGCTGGTCCGTCTGACTACTGGAGCGTCGAACATGGTGCCGCCGACGACCTGGGCAGCAGCGTTGGCCGCTGGTCCCGCATCTCTTCGCACGACAACTTCGCCAACATGGATCGATCGTCCTCGCCTTCAGGCTCTCGACATTCATCCGTCGCGCCCTCTCGCTGTCTGTCCATCGCCACTACCGGCTTGCTACCCTCGGAGATGGCCGAGAATCTGTCATGGGTGGACGACATGGAGACGCCTGGGCCGCTCCATTCGAATCCAGCATCTGCCGCCGCTCACGACAGCAACGTCCTTGGCGCATTTGCCGAGGAAAGTCCTCGGAGCGGTGCTGCCTTTCGTGAACGATCGCCCAGTCTGGCCGATTCCATCATCTCCCACATGTCGTCTGTCGACTACAATCCCTATGCACATGATCCTTTCGCCGAAGACTACTCCTTCGTCCCTTGCTTCACGTTTGATCAAGCGCGGACGACCTTCAGAGATACCGTCCTGGGGCTAGAATACCTGCACTATCAAGGCGTGGTCCACCGCGACATCAAGCCCGCCAACCTGCTCTGGACCAGAGACCATCGGGTCAAGATTTCGGACTTTGGGGTATCCTACTTTGGGCGACCCATCCGGGATGGCGAGCCCGATGACGATACCGTCTCCGAATCCGAAGCCCGAGACTTCGACGACGATCTCGAACTCGCCAAAACGGTGGGCACACCGGCCTTCTTCGCCCCCGAACTGTGCTATACGGACGTGGACAGAGAACTTCAGCCAAAGGTGTCGGAGCAGATTGACGTATGGTCCCTCGGTGTCACCCTGTATTGCCTCATCTTCGCGCGCATCCCCTTCCTCGCCGAAGACGAGTTTCAGATGTTCCGCAAGATTGCCACGGAAGAAATCCACATTCCCCGTCGCCGCTTGAAGCCTGTTGATCCCTCAACGTCGCCTGCAGAGCATTCTCTGTACAAACGACAAAACGCGCATCCGTATCGCGACGACAACGATCTCGACTATGAGGATGTCGATAACCTGCTGTATGATTTGCTCCGACAGATGCTGACCAAGAATCCCGAAAAACGAATCCGCCTGCGAGATATCAAACGCCACCCCTGGGTGGTCCAAGGCATTGCCGACGTTCAGGCTTGGCTCGATGAGACTGACCCGGCAGGGCCCTCGCACGGCAGAAAGATCCAAGTTGACGAGAAGGACATGTCCTATGCTGTTGTTCCGCTCACGCTTTTAGAGCGTGCCCGGTCGGTCGTCAAGAAAGCTGTGGGAAAAGTTATGCATCCTTTGGCCGACCGAAGCCACAGCAAATCAAGACGAAAGAGAGCCACGAGTAGTGTGGCCAGCTCAATCGGCGATGGCAGCATCTTCAGCAAGCATGCCAATGTATTCTCGCAGCAGCAAGGTGGGTTTGAGCGTCGCCGCAGTCTTCGCGGCGAAGACTTCTTTGCCGCCCGTTCCGGTAGAGACATGGTTGCCTCGGGGGAATTCGGTCAGCCGCCGCCGCCGCAGACGATGACGACCGTCTCCGCCGCGACCACAGTCCACGCGGACGACCCATCAACGTATGATCATTTGGCCACAGCGTTGCGTCCAGTAGAAGAAGCCCCGAATTCGGGCAGTTGTCCTGGAAGCAGTGACTTGTCGGCTGCTAGGGCTGCCACGGCCTGCTCTCGTCGGTTTCAACGCCACTCTCATCAGAATCGAACAATGCCCCAACACCTTCAGCTTTCTCATGCTCATCATGCGCTTCTCGAAACACAATCGACACCCGTCACTCCCTGTGCCGGACCTCGTCATGTTGTAGGAGAGGAGGAAGGTGGCCATTCCACTCCCACCCGGCAAGTGCAAGGGCAAGGTGATCATCGATGGACCGGACCGCCATCTCCGTCTCAATCTCCAAGCGAAGGTAGTTTTCGATCTACTTCGATTGATCGAGGCTTGTTTATGAGCTCCGATAAGCGCCAGCGTTGTTCGTCATATGTCTCACCAGTCGTTGCCTCGGGCACCATGCACGACTATCAATGTCACCCGGGGTTGATGCGGTCTGTGGACATGAACAGGGGAGAAGCGTCGTCACGGTATCATCCTTGCTCGCCGCTCTCATCTTCACCACAGGCCGTTTCGACATCATATCAGCACGGACAACCGCAGTCAGACTCGAATCTCCAACAGCGACATGGGGTGGCCTTCGGCTTCGTCCAGCCTTTTCTCCCAAGTGCTCCCATCGTCAAGAAGACGTCGGAATCCACATCAGCCGCAGCAGACGTAAAAAAAAGCATCACAACAGCCGTCACAGAGCTATTTGCGAAACGCCTGTCCATTGCGCCCACAAGATCCGAGTCTGACACAGAGCCGGCCAATCTGTCGTCCCCCGTGTCTCCTTCACATGCGGGTAGGGGGGACTGGGGCGACCACGCATGTCCATCACGAAACGACGACGACGACAATGATAACGACAATGACAACGGCAACGGCAAAGGCAATGGCAACGACGACGATGTCAACAACAACACCACTACCAGGAACAAGCTATCGAGTATAAGTTCCATAGATGACATGGGCACATCCTGGGGGCCCAGTCCTAGGGATACATCGAGGCCTTTTCGTTTAGGTTCTGCCGAGGAACCGACGGAACCATCGGGGCAAATTCTCGTTTTCCGTTCGGATCCTTCGCTACCTGCCCTGCTGAGCGGGGCAAGCTCCGTATCTGCCGACATGGAAGCGGAACTCCTGAGTCGACCCGGCCGTGTGCGAAGACAGCTCTCCTGTCAGGAAGGCTTTTCCGAGGCCGTCACGCCTCCTGCCCTGGTAAAGGAGCCGGCCGTGAGTCCCGTATTCAAACACACGCCCGCCATGGAGAGCGGTTCCCTGCAGCTGCACCTCGATCACCAAAGCGGTCAATGCGATGACGATGTGGATTCGTCTTCCCCTCGTGTGGAGGAAGATGACGACAATGACGACGGCATCTTCCTCATGGCCAAGTCCAAGAAGAAATCCATTTCGACCATTGCAACACCGGGCACGCGTCCGTTTGCGAACCGGAGACGCGACACAGGTGCCAGCACTGCCAGTGACGAAACAGCCAAAAGAGTGGCTGTTTCCGGGGAATGTTCCGTCATGAGCGCAGAACCATGAAGGAACTTTCAAGATGTCGGCATTTCCGTTGCAAATGCCTTGAAAAATACATGAACACGTTTTATTCCCCTCGAAAAGGGGGACGTCACCGGATATCCTGCTTTGTGGATGGGGTCCACTCGCGTTCCGGATAGGTTTGGGAAGATGCGTCTTGCGGGCGTCGACTCGTCTGAACAGATGTGAGAAGCCGCGTCCTGCATGGCTGGCGCCTGCGTTCCGGACAGGCATGAGAAGATGCTTCCTCACCAAGCAAGCAGCATGGGCAACAGAAGACGCGTGTCGCGATCGCGCGGATTTGCTGGATGCCCTTCGGAATACGTTTTTTTTTTATACGTTTGTTCAAGGAGGTTGAAATCCTTGATACGTTCACGTTCAGGTTGACAGAGAACTGAATACTCATGTCAATACATTTATCAAAGGAGAAATGGATCCTTTTACCTACGTTGACCAAGGAGGCTGAACCCTCTACGTTTATGCGTCTGTTAAAAGAGAGCTGACTCCCCCCTTTTTTTTTAACGTTGTCAAAGGAGGACTAGACCCTTTGTACCTATACGTTCAGGGACAACCAAATCCTTTATGCGTTTATACGTTTATGAAAGAGATGCTGAAGAGCACTTTTCTTTTCTTCTCGTTTTCCTTCGACCCCGTTTCTGTTTACTTTTGGAGTTGGTCTAAGGGCATTGCCAGGGCACTGCATGGTGGGTGGCATGTGGTCGTGTTTTTTTTTTCCCCACGTCTCAATATTTTCCGACTTTGGACCTTTTCAATCCAGCTATTCTTGCACAACGCAACACCCGCATGCGACGTCTGAACGAATGCATGGTGGACCCTTTTGCCCAACAGCGGAGCAACAAGAAAAGCAATTCGTTTTTGGCCCACTCTTGGGTGAGAGGTTTGAAGCCGCTTGAAAGCTGTCACGTTTCTGGAAGTGAGGCCGGGACGCTGTCCCCCCACGCGATTGACGATGATTTGGTTGTGCATAACAAAGGGGTTTCATCATATATTTTCTTTGTTCATGTTTTCCATGGTTTTCTTCTTCTTTTGATCTGTTTTTCTCTTCTTTTTTTTTCTCTTTAAATTCCCCATCTTTCTCCTTTGTCTTCTTGTCTCAACGGTGCATGGGACGTCAAAACCCCGGCGGCATTGCATATAGATTTACTTTCAGTGTTGGGGGAGGGGGTTTTGGGCGGCCAGACACCTCTCCAAGTCATGGCGCAAAGGGAAAACCGGGCGGCTGTTTTGTATTTGAGTGTTGATGTTGATTTGCTTGGCCTCTGTCAAGGGGCAAAGGGGAGGGGCACAACCAAGGGCGTAAAGCAGCCAAGATACCTCTTTCTCTTCTCTAGTACACAGACAATATAGGAAGTGTGTGGGGGGGGGGGGGCAAACCCTTCCTCGTCATCTGCAATACATGGACAAGAACAGAAAACCGTCTTGATTGTCCCCGTGAGTGCGCGTGGGGGGGTTCACACTGCAGGTCCTGAACTCCTAAATGATGTATTCTGCACGCGTTTTACGATGCCATTATACGGGAGTTGTGTAGATGTTGGATATTCATTCACTTTATCCATGCATGTATGGGGCTTTTATTGAGCTGTCCTGGACGGCATGTCCGGTTAGCCGTACAGTTCGAGGGGTGTGCAACTGGTACAGCTCTGGATGGTGCATGGTGCACCCGTTGCTTTACGGCATTGGAAGGCAATAATAGGTTACCTGGGTACTTCTTACAGACACGTCGATTTGCGGTGTGGTGCGTTGTCTGGGGGTCAAGGGTCAATCTATCTGCCATGGGCTCAAGGGCACTCGTGCAGGATGAGGCACAATACCGAGCCGCGCGGGCCTGAGATTCTGGGGAGTCGGGACAAGAGGATAGCATCTGATACTCTCGAAAGTGTCATTTCAACGAATGCGTCCAAAGTAGATTTATCATCACTCAAGAACAACTTTAGCCAAACTTTGTGCAAACATCGTGCGCGAAGAAAGGCAAGCTAAGGAGGAGCGCGGCTTCCCGCTTTGCATCTTTGAAGCGAGGCCGTCCGATGGAGACTCTTGTGATCTCTGATTATGATTAGCTGCTTGAGAGAAAGTAACTCTCTAGTAACTGGTCAACAAGAATCTGATGTATTGCAATATAAACTGCAGGACCGATGTGGTGTTGAGAGACTTTACGCTACAAAGGGGGGGGGGGGGGGTATTGCTGGTTGGCTAACGGCAGCGCTCTAGAAAAAAAAAATACTGCTAGCTAGCGGAGAGGCTGATAAAAGGAGGGAAAAGACGGCTAGAAAAGAAGGTGATGATTAATATTTGAAATATTAGGCTTAAGTGGAATACTATTAACATTCTGGATGAAAAAGAGGGGAAAATTGGCTATCGAGGAAGGTTTTTTTTTTTTAAAAAAAAAAAAAGAAAAGAAAAGAAAAAAGAAAAAGAAAAAAAGAAAAAGAAAAAGAGAGGGGAAAATGACTAGCGAAGAAGCTAACGAAAAGAGGGAAAAAAATAACTAGCAAAGAAGGTAATAAAAAAAAAAGGAAAAATTCTATATATTCATAGAAGGGGATCTTTTTTTTTTTTCAGTGTAAGGTATCTGACGCTTTGCCTGCCTCTGTAATGCTGATAACTCCGGACAGCCATAAGGATCTAGTAATACTCTCTAAGAAGAAGCAAGCTTCAGTCAATATACCACAAACAGTGCAGCCTTTGCCTAGCTACTACCATTATCCCTAGCACTTCAGGCGCCCATGACAATCACACATTGGCCCTAAACTTAGCATGGGCTGTCCTCGAGGCAGTCGAGACTCTTGGAACTGTTGGGGCATGAGCACCATCGCGTGAACAAAATATTCCAACATTTACGAGGAGCGGAACAATTGTTGTCTCCGTCATAGCAGACCTCATTTTTCCAGTTAAAACTGTCACACATCATAGGTTTCCAGGCCAAAGTCTCGGCAGCTAGGCTGAGAAGGACGAGAATAGTAGCAGTGGCCTTCATATTCTGTAGTAAGGTATTGATTAATATAAATGAAGAATGTTTTCTTTGTCATATGTATTCTTACCAGTTTTTGTGAATCGTTTTTTTTTTTTTTCCAAAGCCTTCTTTTTTTTGTCTTGAAAGTTGAAAGTTGGAGTTGGAAAGGGCGGGAAAGCAGCCAGCGAGGAAGCTAATGAAAAAGAAGAAGAAAACTTGGGCTAGGTCATAAGAGGCGCGCTGCTTTGTTGTCGTATATTTGATGTGTTGGTCGCTACGATACCTCAATGTGATTGCAACAAAAAAAAAATAGCATCCCACCATATCTTTTTTATAGCTGTGTCTTCGTCTTTTTGTCATTTCCGAGCTTTCAGGCTGATGGGCTAAATTTCCTCCTACTGGGTAACGGGATAAATTATTTCAAATTGTATCCGGATAAATATAACGGTCTACGTCTAACAGACAAGTGGCAGCTTTGCTTCCGCCCACTCCTACTCATCACTGACTCATCATCAGCCACCATCTTTTCTCAGTGACTCACTCCTACGTCACGTGTGGCTGGCTGGCTTCACCTCTTTTTCTTTGAGCTCTCTCTCCATTGCTCTTCGTGAGCAGTTAGTTATTCTGTGGTATCGGCAGATTTCCGTCTTCACTCATCGTGTCACACCTTTTTGGCATATCTTGCTCCATCGGGAAGACTGTCATGCCTGTTATCCGCGTTGGAACTGCCTCCCCGGGCACCAAATCTACCAAGGCTGCTACCCTCCGTCAACTCGCTCATCTTGCTCACAGGGCCGCAGCTCAGTCCATTGACATATTCTTATTGCCAGAAGCTTACATCGGAGGGTACCCGCGCGGTACCGCCTTTGGCTGTGTGGTAGGCGACCGGACCGACAAAGGCAGAGAGGAGTTCGCCAAGTGTTTCGACGATGCCGCTGATTTGGGAGATACGGTAGGTGACGGGGCCGGGGCGGGCCAAAGGTGGCTGAACAGGGAGCTTCCTGGGCAGGAGGACGGGAATGTCCGGGGTGACGGCACCCGGGAAGACCTGGAGAACATTTCAAGGGAATCAAACGTCTTCCTCGTGACTGGCATAGTCGAGAAAGCTGGAGGGAGTATGTATTGCAGCGTTGTTTATGTGTGTCCCAAGGCAGGAATCATTGGAAAGCGTCGGAAGGTGATGCCGGTTTGTGGCAACCCCCCCCCCCCCCTTTTTTTTTTTCTTTTTTTTTTGTTTCCCTCTCTCTTCTTCACCCGGAAAATTGTGTCACTCAGATCAAGAGCCACAAAAAGACTCATTGTACTTATTTGACCACAGACCGGCACTGAACGACTTGTCTGGGCTCAAGGATGTCCCTCCACGCTACGGGCCGTATCGACGATTATTCGCGGCACCCGCGTCAATTTAGCCGCCGCAATCTGCTGGGAAAATTACATGCCTGTCGTCCGGCAAGCCCTGTATTCTCAGAACATAAACCTGTACCTGGCTCCCACAGCTGATGGCCGCGACGCGTGGCTCAGTCTCATGCGTACCATAGGTATCGAAGGTCGTTGTTTCGTAGTCAGCAGCAACATGGCCGTCCGGGAGAGTTCCGCCACCATGCCAATGACTTCGCCGACAGGCTCCACGCGCAGCAGAGCGAGGCGCAATTCTTTCCTCACGGACGAAGGTTTCGAGATCGCACTGCCCTCGGCAACTTCGCCGAGGCGCAGACGAAGAAGGTCTGTGTTTGACGAACATGGCAATGTGATTGTTTTGGGCTGCGACGAAGAGAACGGCGAGCAGGCTATGACGGCGGCCAAAATTCCAGAAGCGGATACAGGTTGGGTTTCCCGTGGCGGTTCTTCAATCGTCGATCCGTTCGGCAGTGTCGTGGCCGGCCCGCAATGGGAGGATGATGATGGCCTGATTTACGCAGACATCGATCTGAGGGACTGCATTCGAGGCAGGCTCGACATTGATACGGCGGGAAGCTATTCGCGCAATGACTCGTTTCACTTTGCTGTCCGCGGATTGGACCTCGATCCGCTGCCTTATTAAGGGCTGGGACGTCAGCGGAAGCTCGGGCTGATCTATTGACGAGATGCAACGTGAGAGAGAGAGAGAGAGAGAGAGAGCGCTACAACATCATGACATATGTACAACATTATATTCAAAAATCGTGTATCAGCTTGTCATCAGTCGTTCCCATCACTTGATTGCCGGGATCGCTGACATGGTCTCCCGCCCTTCTCCGCTGCATCGCAGGCCTCCCTCTCCGGCCCATCTTGTGTTCTTTGTCGCTCCAATGCTGCTTGGGCCAAGATATCTCTTCTGCTCATGCCGAGGCCCTTATTTCCCACTCCTCCAAGCACAAACTCACCACCAGTCCATCCTCCCTCATCCTCATGGCCATCTTCTTCTGTGCTAATCTGTCCCAGAACAGCATACCGGGATGTCTCGCCGATTGTGTGCCCACCGGATTTCCAGTCAGCGGCGTCGACTTCTCGTTCAATCTGGTGGCACAGGTCCCAGAAGTGCTGGTCATGCGGCCCGTGGACATTATGTGCCAGTTCATGGCATAACGTTCTACGAATGGTTTTGTAGTCGCGGTAACCATCATGCGCATCTGTTCGAAGACGAAGCTCAATTACTTGGCCTCTGTTCCGGTTGAGCCCGAGAATTCTCGAAGTACCTTCGTGGGTGGCTCGAGTATGTGACAACGGTTCCATCTCAGTCAGTAGAGACACCGTGAATTTGTGCTTCGTCATGGCTGCTCTGATCCCAGGGTCCTCCTTCAACCTCATCAAGAGAAGCTGACTCCTCTCGGGGCGAGGCAGGCCTTCAAGGGGCCGAACCTGGAGGAAAGTATACTTTGCATCTGCGCCGTTCCTCGTGGCCGGTCTCATCATTCCCTTGACTTTGGTTTTCTGAGCGAGGCGGGCCGCATTCCGTTGAGCGACTTTCTGTGACATGTTTTCCACAGCCTCCAGCTCCCCGACACCCGAGCCCATCAGCGTCAAAGTCTTGTCCTGCAGGGTGCTTAGTGCTGTGTATGGTTCTCTGAAAGGTGCTTTCAACAGAGGGCCTTTGGGCACGAGAATCTTTTGGTGGGATTGGGGAATGCCAAGGCTTGTGGCAATCTCGTCGAATAAGTCGGGCACCGTAGCGTCGTCTGGAAGTTGAAATGCATGGTTCTGCTTGCGATGAGTTATGTTGATGATGATCCAACCGGAGTCACGACCGCCTAAACCAGGGTCTAGCTGGCCGAAGCTTTCCTGCAACTCGCCCATGATGATGATGATGATGATGATGAATGCGACTGCTTAACAGTGCTGCGACGGCGATTTGAGGTTTCGGGCCGGTTCACTTCACGGTAGATGCTTTTGCAGAACAGTAAATTCTGGTCAGAATCCCGCTGCTAAATACCACATGGACGCCCGAGGATGATGAGAGAATTCGTTTCGCAACGCGGTCAAGTGCATTTGTAATGAAACGTCATTGCGGCCAGCGAGCTAAGATGGCTGCGCCACACTTCCCAGCAATACCCTAGTACTTTAGGTGGCAACTCCGGCAGTCGCGCCTCGATGTGGTTTTCTCTAGTGTGCCTTTGCCTTTTGCGGGTCTCATTTTTCCGCATCTCTGCCTTTTTCTTCTCTTCTTTTCTCTTCAACCCGCCATCTTACTTGGACGATGGCGGGATGGCGAGATGACCTAAAGCATACCAAGACGACCAAGACGCGGAACCACGTCATCTCGCGGCGTGCTGTTCAGCTCGCCATGTAATTCGCCTGTAATTGATTGCCAAACATACCACCCCGGAGCCAAGTCCCTCTTGAAAAGGGCTCCCGAATTCCCGCAACGTCTCTATTCCAGACACCGGTAGTGCAAGGAAGCCAACATGATGTTTCTAATCACCCTAGACGTGAGGAGTACTGTCACGGCACGGAAATAGACAGTGTGTAGGTTAGAACTCTACTTCTATTTATAAGGACTAGAAAAGAATAAAAAAGCTAAAGAATAAGAATAAACTTTCTAAAGTCTTATTCTTCCTTCTATACTTTATACTTCTTTATTTTATTTTTTTAGGTTTTCTTTATTAATTATTATATTTATTATAAAAAACTCTATTAATTCTATAGTTAGTATAAGTAGTGTTTTATATAGATTATTATAAATTCTATAGTAAAGATTATTATAATAGTATTATATACTTTAAATATATTATTATAAATTTTTTTTATTTTAGTTTATAGTAAGTTTATTTTATATAAAGTTAAATTATTATTATTTTATAATTCTAAGCCTATAGCTTATAATATTACCTCTTTCTTTTTAATATTAATATATTCTTATATTAAAGAAATTCTTTATAGTTTTTATTTTATATTTTATTTAATAACTTATTAATAAACTATATTATAAGCTTATTATTTAGTTATAATTATATACTTATAAAAAATATTAAGCTATATATTTTTAATATTTTTATATTTAAGCTTTTTTAAGGCTTTATTTATTATTTTTATTTATTCTTTACCTTTTTTTCTTTATTTTATATATTTTTTTATAAAGCTTTTAAAATAACTATTTATTTTTATTTTTTTATTTTAATTAAATTATTAAAGCTACTTTTTATTTTTATAAAGGTTTTTTATATTTTCTTTTTTTTTAGCTTAAAGAATATTTTTTTTATATATTTTATATACTTTATAACCCTTAATTATACTAAAGTATTATCTTTAAATATCCTTAATAGTAATTCTTTTTATATTTAATAGTATTTTAATTATTTTTATAAATTATATAATAGCTTTATTATATTAAGGTTTTTTTTATAAAAGTTTTATAGCTTTAATAATTAATAATAAAGTTTTTTAATATTATATTACTTTAGGTCTTTATTAATACCTTTTTATTTTATTTAATATTATAAAATACTATACTATATTCTTAAAG
>AFRA01000473.1:0-25811 GCA_000223055.1 Claviceps fusiformis PRL 1980
TATTATATATTTAATTAAAGTAATAATATAATATTATTATAATATTATATTACTTATATTAATTTTATTAAAGTATTTAATATAACTTTTATTTATTTATTTACTTTATTACTTATGTATAAATTAAATAATACTTTACTTAACTTAGCTATAGAAATAAGTTAATTTATTATTACTATTTTTCTTACTTTTTTAATAATATTAAAAAGTAAAATAAAATATTAAACCTTTACTTTTTATTATTTTATAAGGTTTTACTTAGTTTATAAAAAATAATTACTTTTATTTATTAAAATAAAGCTAAGTAATAATTAATATAATAATATATATTTAATAAATAAGTAAGAGTTTTAGCTAAAGGTTTATTATATACTTTAAAATAGTTAATTAAAAGTTTATTAAATTTAAATACTTTTTAATTAACTAAGCTTTTAATAATACGATAAATTTTATTAATATTAAAGTAATGATTTATTAACAATATAATAATATAAAGGTAGTTATTAAGGTTCTTTAGTATATTATTTAACTAAGCTTAAAAAGAAAAAAAGTAATTAATTAATATAATAGCTTTTTTTAATTTATTTTAATAGTTATAGTAATTATACCTTTATTTTAAATAAAAGTAAGGATTTATTATTATTTTAATAATAGTTTATTATAAAGCTATACTTAGTGTTTAAGTTTTTATAAGCTTTTTTAGTAAGCTATTACTATTTTAACTATAAAGTGCTAAGTATTATAATACTTATTACTAATAACTTAGCTTTATATTTAAACTACCTCAGTAATAAGCTATTAGTTCTCCTTAATATAAAATATTTATTATTACCTATTAAGGCTGGTTATAGGAGATAGCTTAGTGGAGTGAGGACTGAGACATAGAGTATACACTATAACATAGCTATTAGGTAGGGGGTAGTGCTTAAAGTTATAAATCTTTACTCTCTTATATAAATATTCTTTTTTTTCTTTTATATATTTCTTTAATATATTATTAAGGAATAATAAGGTTATTATTATATACCTTACTTTCTTATACTTACCTTAAGCTTTACTAAAATTATTTATATACTTTTTATATAAGTAATTATAGATATAGGTAGCTATAATAAAATACTCTCCCTTTCCTTATAATTACTTTAATTATAGTTTTATAAATAAGTTACTACTTTTTTACTACCTTTTTAAAGCTCTTATAATATTTTACTTATTTTTATATAAAGTATATTTATTATTATACTAAGCTTAGCTAAAAATACCTTTATCTTCTATAGCTTAACTTTATAACTTAGGCTAAGTTATAGTATTATATTATATATACTTAATTAGTTATATTACTATACTACTATTATATTACTTACTAAGGGTCTTATTTTATATATATTCTAATTTACTAGCCTTTAATTATTATATTATAATATCATTTCTTAACTTTACTTTTATTTTAACTTTACTTTTTTTTAACTTAAAGGTAGTAGTAATATAATAATATACTTATTAAGTAATTTAATTTACTTTTTTTTATTTTCTTATTATATTTACTTACTTTTTAATTTATTAAAGTAGTTAATATTACTTTACTTTATTAATTTAATAGTATAAGTAAGCTAGCTAAGGCTCAAAAGAAATATTAAAAAATTTATAATATTATAGCTAGCTTTATATATAATTATTATAACATACTTATTTTTATTAAAAAGTAGCTAGTATTACTTTATTTAAATATTTATAATTATTGTAAAATAAAAAAAATATATAAAATAGCTATATTGATACTACTAGCTTTTTATATAGTTATTATAATATATTTTATTTATCAAAAAGTAATTAAGTTTTTCTTTATTTTATTAATTTTAAAAAAATAATCTATTTAGTAATAAAAGTAAGCTATAATAATATTATTAGTTTTTTATATAATTATTATAATACCTTTAATTTATTAAGTTATAAAAAAAATAGTTTATTATAATTAACTCTCTTTTTTTTTAAGGTTTTACTATTAAGTTAAAGGCTTACTTTATTACTATAGCTATTAATAACTATCAATAAATACCTAAGCTACTACTACTATACTATAATTTACTCATTTAAGTACTTTAACTACCTAGCTAGTATTACCTTTATATATAATAGCCTTATTTTCTTAATTTCTAAATAATTATAAAAGCTTTCTTTTTTTTCTATTTTTTTCTTACTTTTTTTAATAATTTTATTACTAATTATAAGTTTTCTCTTTTAGCTAGCTTTTAATATAATTACTATTTTTTTCTTTTTTTTATTTAAATTCTTTATTAACTTTATTTATTTAGTTACCTTTTATTAGTTTACTATTTATTTTTACTTTTATAAATAGCTTTTCTTTTTTAATAAACTTTTTATAGGTTCTTTAGCTACTTTTATACCTTTTAGCTATTAACTTTTAACTAATTTACTATAATTATTAAAAATTAAACTCCTTTAATAAAACACTAATATTATATTACTACTAAACTTAATTCTACCTTTAATATTATAATTATTATAATATAAATCTTCCCTTATACTTTATCAATAGCTTAACTTACTACTAATAGCCATACTTTTATTATTAGTAAAAAAAAAACTTCTTTACCTATAATATAATTATTAAGTTTATACCTAAAAGTTATAGCTTAAGCCTTTTCATTAATAATAAAAAGAAATATAATATATAGCCTTAATATATTATAGCTAGGACTTCTATCTCTATAGTATATAGCCTCTTTAATAGTAAGTAACTCACTATAAGGTAGCTATTATCTCTACTAATTAGTTATTTTTTTTTCTTTTTATTACCTTATAAAGGCTAATACTAAGTATACTCTCTATAAATATAATAATAAAAGTTATTATTATATAAATTAAAGAATTCTCTTTTCTTTTCTTGTAACCTTACTTAGTTATTATTACTAACTTATTAAATCTTTTTAATAAAATATATATTAAGTATATCTTCATTAAAATATTTCTTATTTTATAAATAAGAAAACTAATAATTAAAAGTATTTTTAAATTTTAATATACTTACTTCAATTCTTTATTAACTTTTTACTAACTTACTACTTAGAGTTTACTTATTACTATCTTTATATTAAATTTAGCCTTAAATAAATAAAAGAATATAAATAAGTTAAAATATACTAAAAAGGTATAATTATTATTTAAGCTTACCTTAAAGTAATAGCGCTATTAAAAAATAATAATATAGTAGCTTATATTTATAAATTAGTTACTTATTACTATTAATTAGTTTAAATCCTTATAGTTTATTTATAAAAACCTTTATATAATAAGTTATTTCCTTATATTTCCTTATTTATTATTTATTACTAACTTTTTACTAGCTTTTTAGCTAACCTTCTTTATAATTAACTTAAGGTAAAACCTTATTTTTATTTTTACTATACTTTAATAAGCTATATATATTTCTAAAGGCTTTTTTTAATTGAATAGGAAATTTAGCTAAGGAGAAGAAGAATAATAATAAGTTATAGTAATATAGTTACTATATAGAATTAGCTTATTTTATATTTTTAATTTTATTTAATTTTTATTTAGTTTTATTTAGCTAAATAAACGTATTTTTTTTAGTAAAAAATAATATATTATATTTTTGATATTATACTTATAACTATATAGCTATTTAGCTATATACTACCCATTAATATTTCTTTATTATATCCTTAAAAGTAAAGTTTTTTTATAGTACTTATAAGTTTTTAAACTTATTATAGCTTTTTTACTTTACTAAGTATTTTCTTTACTTACCTTTAAATTTATAAGTTATAATTTATTCTACTTTATATAGCTTTATATTTTTTTTAAGTAATAATTATATTAATATTACCTTTTTTTAATATAAATTACTTTTAAAAGGTTTAAAGCTTATAATATTAAATATATTATATAGTTATAAAGTTAAATGTTATTAAAAATAATTGAGGTAAGTGCTATAGAGCACAGCTTACTAAGGTAGTGGGCTTAGTGAGCGTGCACGTATAGATCCACTGCTCTGCAGAGCAGAGCACTGCAGCAAGCTGTAGTCCACTATATCTCACATAAAATGGAAGCTTTTGCGTTGCTTTTAGCACTATTCAATTTGCTGAAGAATTTGCAATAATAATATCTAATAAAAATTATATCTAATCTCTAACTTTATAGGTGTGTGCAGCTAGTAAGAGTGATTCTAACGGTCTGTATAGTTAGCGGCTATAAGGGGGTTTTTTACTTCCTTCCCTTATATACCTACTAACCTTATTAGTAGATCCTAGTTACTAGCTAGGCTTTATAAGCTACTTTCTATTTTTTATAAAATTTATTTATATAGGAAAATAAAAAAATAGACTTATAGCTATATAAATTAGCTACTAATATGCTTATAATTAGTTAACTTAGTAAAAATTATTATATAACACTAAAAAACCGATTTTTAGATATTTATATAGAAAGAAAGCCTAGAATTTAGTAATAAAGAATCTAGTCCTAAGACTTTTTATAAATTCCTCCTTATTAAGAAAAACAGTAAAAAATATATATTATAGAGTAGCTACCTTCCCTAACTAAGCAGCTATTAGCTAGCTTAGTTATATCCTTTAATTTATTTCTTTATATCTTTACTAATTGCCTTATAAATCTAACTTTAAGACTAGGCCTACCTTATAGCGATTAGTCTAACTATATAACTATTAAAATAGGCAGAAAAGGTTAAAAAGTAATGATTTATAGGGACCTTATAGCTACAAGCCTACGCATACGTAACCTTTAGTTAGAATTCCGTGGTTATGCCACCCGCGCACGCATATGCTTGCTAGCTTGCACTGGCTTATAAAGCCCCCTATAAAGTGCTTCTATTAGCGCTATAATTATAGCACTAATAGTAAGGAATCCCCTATAAATAACCCTATTATTTTTAACACCCCCTTTAAAGAAGTATTAGGGATAGTTATTATAAGGGCGCTAAAGGTGAAAGTAAAAGAAAAAGTTATATAAAATCTAGGAAAATTCTAAAATAAAAAAGGATTATAAAATTATAAAGCCTAAAATTAGGGCTTTAGGGTAAGTAACTTTTTACTATAGTAAAGCATAGTATTTTATAAAGGCATTGCTATTAAAAGCAGGGACCTTATTCTTTCTTTATTTTTGTAGTTATTTTTAATTTTCTGGGTTTTTTTGTTGTTTTTATGCCTTTAGCTAGGCGTTGTTTTTTATGGCCTTTAGTGATAAATTATAGGGGTTTTAGACCTATAAGCTTTAAGAAAATAAGGTGTATAGGGCCTATAAGGGGCTTTATAAGCCTATTAATAGGCATTTTTTTAGTATTTAGGTAAGCGATTTTAGCGAGCCCTTCTAAGACTAGTTATTGGTTATAGTGAAATTTTAGAAGGGTGTGCTTAGTATAGCTATAAAGAGCAGGGTTATAAGCGGTTTTTATAGCTCCTTAGTTATTATAGAAAATTTATATAGGGGGTTTTATAGGTGTTTTTAGCTCTATAAAAATCCCTTTAAGCTACTAAAGCTCCTAGAAAGTCTTATAAATAGCGTTAGACTCTACTTCTGTTATTAATAAGGCTATAGTGCTAGCCTTCTTTAATTTCTCGCTAATTAGGCCCCTTGCTAGCTTATAAAGATAAGTATAAGTGGATTTAGAAGAGCTTCTATCTTTAGCAAAATTACTATTATAAAATCTAACTAAGCTAGAGCTAGGGCTAGCCTTAGAGGTTTTTGTGTTATTTATAGGGGTAGGGCCCTTATAAATAATAGCTAAATCTTTTATACCTAAAAGGTATCTTAGTAGGTTTTTAGCAGTATATAAATGCTCTAAATGCAGGCTAGCTAGGGCTGTTAAAAGCCACTGTAGCGTAAAAGCAACATTAGGTCTTGTTAATAGCATAAGATATATAATAGTACTAATAATGCTCTGATATTCCTTTATATCCTCTTTAGATATAAGGGGCTTAATAAGCTATTGTTTTAAGACCCCTAGCTGTAGTGGAATTCTAATAGATTTATAATTTTCTAGCTTAAAGCGTACTAGGGCCTCTAAAATATACTGCTTTTAGTGTACCTTTAGGACTCTATTTTTTTAGTTACGCTAAATTTAAACCCCTAAGAAGAATTCTATAGGGCCCCTATCTTCTATAGGGTAAGCCTTATAAAGGGCTTCCTTAAGCTCCTTAATATATTATAAATCCGCCCCTATTAAAAGGCAATTATTAATATAAGTTATAATAAAGGTATGCGTTTTTAAATTATAGAATATAGTAGGGTTAGAGGTAAGAGGGCTAAAACCTAGGTTTTTAAGAACTAAGGTTAGGGTCTGTTGCTACTCTTTAGAGCTTTGCTTTAAGCTATATAAGGATTTTCTTAGTATAATAACTAAATCCTTAGCAGCTTTATAGCTAAACTTTTTAGCTAGCTTAGCTAGTTGTAGATTTTGTTTAAGAAATTCAACAAATCCCTTAGGAATTTGCATATAAATAGTCTCTTTTAGGTGGCTGTTAAGAAAAGCCCCTATAAAATCCACTTACTCTATTTCCCAGTCTTCCTAGGCTGCTATAGCTAATAGTATTATTATTGGTATTACTCTAGTCAGGCTTGTGAGCCCAATACTAGTACCACCGCTACTTAAACTATATAGGAAAAACCCTAGCATAGGGAGGAAAACCTATATATAACCTTTTTCTGTATTCTATAGCAGAGCTATAGTAGCTCTGCGCTAGTTTTAATTATAAAAAGTAATACGCTGCTGGCTAAACTTAACTAGTATTATAGGAGAGTGTGTGGTATAAAATAGGAATTAGACTAGGTTAGTAGAGGCGTAGTAATAATGTAGATTACCTTTAGGGGTAGTCTATAGGTTATAGTAAGTTGCCTTAAGCGCTTAGCCTATTTTTTACACTAGTCCCTAGCTAATTCCCTTAGGTTACTACCTCCTTACTTAAAAACCTTTCTTTAGCTTTTAAACCTTTATAGTATTAGCTATATTAGCTAGTAGCTAGCTATTATTAAATTAACTATTAGCTATATATTAGTAATATAATAAAAAAAAAAGAAATACTATATTTACTTTTTTCTCCTTATTTTTAGGCTTTTCCTTTCTTTCTTTCTTCTTTATTTATTATTTTTATTATAAGTATACTTTTATTTCTATTTTTATAGTAGTATTACCCTATTACTGCCCTAAACTAACTATAGTATTATTAAAGATACTGCTTACTTTTATAATAAAATTAATTATTATACTTAGGGTAAGTACTAGTCCCTTCTTAATATACTACTGCTATTAACCCTTATATAGCTAGGCTAATTATAGGCCTAGCCTTATAAAGCTTACTTAATATAAGCTAAAAATATTAAGAAATAATGCTATAGCACTAAAGGTTAATGCCCCCTTCCTACCTATACTACTTTTATTACTAATTTAAGTAGGTATTAGTAATATATACTTTAAGTGTATAAAAGTAAAAAAAACTTATTTAGATATAAGTATTATATCTATTAGCTATATTAGTAGCTAGGCAGTAGCTAATTAGTTCTATAGCTAAATCTAAATATTATATTATACTAGAAGGCTATTAAATAAGTTATAAATATACAGGACCTCTATGCCTTTAGGGAGTCTATTAATATAAATATTAAGTGGCTAAGATATAGTTTTACTGTAATACTAATATAATACTAATGTATAGCTAGGCTATAGAGTATAATACTGCTTAGAAAAAGGTAGTTTAACTTATAAAGGAGGCAGGCTTATTTACTAATATAGTAATATAAGTTAGCGGCGGTGTTGCAGCGGCCTTAGCCTTAACCTTAGTTAAGGGTGAGCTGCTGCTGTAGACCCGCTGCATTGCTGATGCGCTGGAGGAACTGAATAATATTCTGCGGGACGGGCTCGCCGCGGTTACTGCGCGGGGCCGCGTGGAGGAGGTGGTGGAGGGGGAGGAGGTGGTGGTATAGCTAATAGTATTCGCTAGCTAGGGGGAATATTAGCAGCGGCAAAGGTATTGGTATAATCTAAGCCTTCTATTTGCATAAAGCCTTTAGTAACAAGTTAGGCTTTATATTTTAAAGGATTATTTTCTTTATCCTTTTTAAGCTTTAAAATAAGCCTATTTCTTAGCACTCTCTAGCCTTTAGGGATATTTTCTTTTCCTATAAATTCAAAAGTGCCTGCCTTTAGAAGTTGCTTAAATTCGCTAAAAATAGCTTGTAGCCACTGTTTTTTCTATAGGCTTGCTAAAGCTTGCTTCTAAGACTTAGGCTTAGAGCTATTATTAGGCCTATTTTCTTTAGCCTTTAGCTATGCCTTATAGCAGGTTTCCTTAAAAAGGGCTGCTAAGTTAATATCTATTTTATCTAGATTATTTAGTTAATTTTTATCTAACTCTAGGTCCTTAGGACTCTAAATTAATTTAGGCTCTTTATTAACTATCTGATTAAAAGATACTATAGGGTAATCCTTAATAAGAATACCACTATTTTAGTTATTTTCCCCCTCTAAGGAATTATCCTATAGAAGGTTCTAAGGGGCACTTAGATCCCCCTCTAAAGAGATATCCCTTATAGAAGACCTAAGGAGGCCTAAATTTATAGAGCCTATAGGTTTTATAATTCTTATAAAGCTAGTTTTAGTAACTAGTCTTTTAGAAGGAATATAAACTAAGTAGGTCTTAGAGCCTAAATTAGCTAACAATCTTCTAGAGATAGTTCTAGGGGCTAGTTTTTAAGCTTTAGGTCTTTTTTCCATAGGAATTAAAACCTTATAATAAGAGCCAATAGCCCTAATACTCTTATAATTAGTAGGGCTGATCTCTAAGGTAATTAGGGCATTTTCTTTAAAATCTGCGGCTAATAATTGTGCTAGGCTAGCTAGTTTTGTAGAATTTACTATTATATTTATAAGATTTATAATAGCAAAAATAATAAAATTCTATAGATATAAGGGTAAACTAGACTAGTGTAGGGTAGCCCACAGTCTATCTATTATAATATAGATAGCCCTCTTAGCTACCCTATTTTGCTTATAAATATAAGGGGAAGAAGTAGTAAATTTTATCCCCTGTTTTACTAGCCACTGCTAGTAAGTAGAATTAACCTCTCTACCCTTATTAAAATATAGATGTTTAGGGTAGGTACTAAAATTAAGCTTTAGGAATCTAAAAAACCCTTTTATAGCTAGGAAAACAGTAGGGCCCTCCTTATTTAGCAAAAAAGATAGCCACTTATATTTAGTTTTTCGGTCTACTAGAATAAGGCATATAGGGTGCTTATTATAAGGTATAGGGCTTATCTTTACTATATCCCCCTCTAGTCTATCTAAAGCCTTAGGGGGGTCTAGAATTAGGGTCTTAAAGGCCTTCTAACTGCTTTTATTTAATTATAGGTTAAGTAGTTAAAATCCTTTTCTTTAACCTTAGAAAAATCCAGGATTTCCTTAGCTAATAAGCTAGTTTTCTTTAGTAATAGTAGACCTAAGTGCCCTAGTCTAATATACTAGATTCTAGCTAATCTTAGTAAATTTTAGTACGAATTTAGCTTAGGGTCTTCTATAAGATTCTCTGTAAGCTCTCTTTTAGCCACTATAACACCTTCTTTAATAGCTCCCTGCTAGGCCCCTTAAGAATCATAGGCCTCTTAGGGAGCTATTAAAGGCCTAGAGCCTATCTTAGCAGGATTTTTAGATACTAAATTTACTAAAGCCTTTTTTATAATTTTTCTAGGGGCCTCTAATAGCTCTATATTAAAAGGAAAGACTTTTATAAATTTAGATGCCTAGCTTATAAGCTTTAGTGAAAAAGGTGCTACTAAATTAGTAGGTTTTAGGTTAGAACTCTCTAATTCTTTAATTTCTAGAGCTTCCTTAGCCTATATAGGTTCCTTAAAGGGAATTTAAACCTCTATAGGGTAACTAGTAACTATATAACTAAAATAACCATTATAGTGCCTATAAGGGCAGCTAAAAGGAGGTTTTAGAAGGGGGGTATTAGTATTCTCTTGCTAGATAAAAAATCCATGCTTTTTAACGTTTAAAATACTAATACAAAACCTATTAGCTAAGAATAGCGAATTCTTATATATATAGCCTCCTACTAAATAGTGCTTTAGTCCGCTTACTATATTTATATCTAATTTAGGAAAATATAGTGTATTTTATAGGACTAGGGGCCTGTATTTATTAGGATTTTGCTAATATAAAACCAAAAATTTAGCCTTTCTATATTCCTTAGAATAGATAAGACTACTACTAGTGGTTATAAGCCTAGCTTCCCCTTTTTTATAAGGTGTGTAACTTATAAAATATTCCTTAGAATTAACTAACTAAATAGTAAAACCTATATTATAAAGAAAAGAGTTTTTTATCTCTTTATTATAGAAATTAAAGGCTTTAGAGGATATTTTATTCTCTAGCTTATTAACTTTAGTGCTAGCTTTACTAAGAGTAGTAGATTCTTAAGAATAAATACTAGAATCTTCGCTAGAATTACTGCTAGCACTAGGGCTACTAGGTCTTTTATAGGGCTTTAAAGTCCCTAAAGAAAGGTTAAAATTTCTTAGTATAAAAGATTCCTCTTAATTCTTATTATTATCCTTAGCCTTTTTAAAGGATTTTTTGCCCTAACTTTTCCCCTTTTTCTTAGAATTAGGGTTAGAATTTCCCTTATTTTCTTAGGAGGAATTCTTCTTTTTCTTTTTATCCTTATTAGGATATTTAAAGGTCTTATTTTCTTTAGAGCCTTTATATATAGATTCTTTAGAAGCAGTAGCTTTATAATTTAAAGCTTTAGATACTAAAGAGCTCTTATCCCTTTGCTCTTTAAGTAAATTAGCTATAAGAAATTGTAAATTTAGTGCCCCTATAGGGGCCCCTAGAGCCCTATTAGTTCTTATAGAAAAACATTGCCTTTTAGCCTACTAAGGAAAAGTTAACTTTAGAGCTTATAAATATTAGTTTACTTAGTCTATAGGCTCTATAAAAACACTTACTAAATTTAGCCTAGCTAGTAGGTTATTAAATAAAGCATTAAAAAACTCTAGGGACCCCTTATAACCTTAGAAATTTAGGCTATGAAATTGATTATAAAGGGTACTATGCTGTATTTCAGAACTCTCAGAGTACTGCTGGATTAAAACACTATATACCTCTAAGGGGTCTTTTTACTAAATTATAGCATTTTAGGGGCCTTTAGTGTAGCTATCTCTTAAAAGCATAAGAATTATAGCTTATTCAGGATCGCTAAGGTTTTTAGCAATACTAGGATTTTCTAAGAAATTAGGCATTTCTAGTGCCCTAAATTGGATATTTAGGGCCTGCTTCCACTAATTGAAATTTTCCAGCCCCCTTAGCCTAGCCCCCTCTAGAAAGCTATAAACCCTCTTATTAAATTCTTTAATAATAGAATTATTAAAAGAGTTTAGAATATTAGAATTTTTAGAGCTTTCCTAAGGTTTTTCTTATATTAGCTTAGCTATAGGTTCTAAAGCTATAGCTAGGGCAGAGGTAACGGCAGCTGCTAACATTTCTGATTTTTCTAGAATATTAGAGCTATTATTATTTTGTTGTAAAATCTGTTGGTTTACATGCTCTGCCCACAACTGCTCTGGGGTAGGGACCCCTTAGCCAATTTGGCTTAGATCTCTTAAATCCATTTTTTTTTTATATTTTTTGTTTAATATTTTTAGAAGTAGGAATTCTTCTTTTTGCTCTTTTATAGAAGGGAGTCTTCTAAATTATAGTAAGGTTACTATATATCTTTTTCTTTTATAGAAGTAGGAACTCTTCTATATCTTTCTTTATTTTTTTTATAGAAGTAAAGTCTTCTATAATTTGTTTTTTATTTTATTTATAAGAGGTTCTTATAGGGTAAAATATCCCCTTTTTTGCTAATCCTAAATTTTTATAGAAGTAGGAATTCTTCTATACTGTATTATTTCCTATTTTATAGAAGGGAAAACTTCTTTTTAGCGAATTTATTCTTTTTATAGAAGAAATAAGTAGCTTCTACACTCTCTATAAATATAGTGATATTTTCCTTTATTATAGAAGAATTTAGTGAATTTTCTAGATACTAAAAGTTCTCTCCTAGGCTTATAACCTATTAAAAATAATAGAGGTAAGTGCTATAAAGCATAGCTTACTAAGGTAGTGGGCTTAGTAAGCGTGTATGTATAGATTCACTGCTCTGTAGAGCAGAGCACTGCAGTAAGCTATAGTCCACTATATCTCACGTAAAATGGAAGCTTTTGCGTTGCTTTTAGCACTATTTAATTTGCTAAAGAATTTACAATAATAATATCCAATAAAAATTATATCTAATCTCTAACTTTGTAGGTGTGCGCGGCTAGCAAGAGTAATTCTAACGGTCTGTATAGTTAGCAGCTATAAGGGGGTTTTTTACTTCCTTCCCTTATATACCTACTAACCTTATTAGTAGATCCTAGTTGCTAGCTAGGCTTTATAAGCTACTTTCTATTTTCTATAAAATTTATTTATATAGGAAAATAAAAAAATAGACTTATAGCTATATAAATTAGCTGCTAATATGCTTACAATTAGTTAACTTAGTGAAAATTAATATATAACACTAAAAAACTAATTTTTAAATATTTATATAGAAAGAAAGCCTAGAATTTAGTAATAAAGAATTTAGTCCTAAGACTTTTTATAAATTTCTCCTTATTAAGAAAAATAGTAAAAAACATATATTATAGGGTAGCTACCTTCCCTAACTAAGCAGCCATTAGCTAGCTTAGTCATATCCTTTAATCTATTCCTTTATATCTTTACTAGTTGCCTTATAAATCTAACCTAAAGACTAGGCCTACCTTATAGCTATTAGTCTAACCGCATAACTATTAGAATAGGCAGAAAAGGTTGAAAAGTAAGGATTTGTGGGGACCTTGCAGCTGCGAGCCCACGCACACGTGACCTTCAGTCGGAATTCCGTGGTTGTGCCACCCGCGCGCGCGCATGCTTGCCGGCTTGCACTGGCTTACAAAGCCCCCTATAAAGTGCTTCTATCAGCGCTATAATTATAGCACTAATAGTGAGGAATCCCCTATAAATAACCCCGTTATTTTCAACAAATGTATTTTTAATTTATAAGCTAAGTTATAATAGCTAATTCGTTAAATATTTTCATAAGGTTTTAAATACTTTATTATAAATCTTTAGCTTAGCTATTATAAATTAATATTTTTTATAGATAATAAACTATAATTATTAATACAGAATTCTATTAATTTATATTTAATATTATAGTACTTAGTATATTAAGCTTAAGTATGATTTAGTAGCTGCTTTATTTTAGTATACTTACTTTATAATTTCTTTACTTTAACTTTTATATATTAATTAATAATATTTAATAGCTTAATTACTTAGTTTAGCTTTTAAGGCTTATAGCTTTATAGTAACTTTACTAATATATAGCTATAAGCTATATAATAGCTAATATTATATATAAATTATATAAAAGCTAAGTAGTTAAGCTAATTAATTTATTTTATATATTTATAAATAATATTTTGAGATTTAGTTTATTTTTTTAGTTTAGCTATTTATTTAAAGGTAAAAAGTAATATTTAATAGCTACTTAATTATTAAAAGGTAGTGAAAGGTTTTTTAAAATTTATTTATATAAATAGTATTTTTATTATTTACAATATTTTTTAAAGCTTTATACTTTAAAAAAATATTTTTAATAAAAATAATTACTAAGCTATTATTAATTACCTTTATAGTTATAATAATATAAAGTATATATTTTAAAAATTTATTTATTATTATTAAAATTATATTATATATTTTATTCTTTAATCATTTAATAAAAAGTAAACTAATAATAAAGTTTATAAAGATTTCTTAAAATAATTTTTCTAATATTAATAATACTATGAGCTTACTATAAAATTAATACAACTTTAGCTTATTAAGCTAATAACTTATAGAATTATTAATATAGGTTTTAATATTTTATTTTAATTTTAATTAAAAATATTAGCGTATAACTTATTTAATTATCTTACTTACTTTTTAATAGCTTATTATTAAGTTATTATAAATTAGCTATAGAATTTTACTTTTTATACTTATAAAAATATAAGCTTAGTTTTTATATAATAATAGTTTATTTCTATTAACTAATTAAGTAATACTCTTTAAAGATATTAATATCTTACTATTACTTAGTAGCTTTAATTATTATTATATTAAGGTATTTCTTAACTATATAAACTTTAAAGACTTAAATATTAAAGTAATTAATGTTTTATAATTAGCTTACTTAAAAATTAATTTAATAAAAAGTCTTTTAATAGCTATTAACTTTATTATAAGCTTTTAATAAGTTTTTTTAAATAAAAGTTTATTACTTAATAAATAAAGCTAATTTAAATACTTTATAAAGTTAAAAAAAGTTTAGTTTTATTTTTTAAAACTTTTTTATTTTAATTATTTATTTCTTTACTTATTATATCTTTATTATATATAAGTCCTTTAAGTAAAAGTTTATTATATAATAAGTAAAGCTAATTTAAGTATTTTTAAAACTAAAATGAGTTTTAATTTTATTTTTTAAAACTTTTTTATTTTAGTTATTTATTTCTTTACTTATTATATTTATATTACTTATAAGTTAGTTTTTTAGTAATATATTAATATTTAAGCTTAAATTATTAAGTATTAGCTATAATTCTAACTTATTATAAAGTTAAAGTATACTTACTTTAACTTATTTTACCTTTTTTAGTTTTTTTCACTTAGCTTATTTTTTAATTTATTACAAAAAGACTTAAGCTAAATATATTATATTTATCTTTATTATTATTATTATATAGCTAAGTTAAGGCTTAATACTATTAAGTAGTAACACTAACTAGTATTAGAAATAATGGAGGTGGGTTCTATAGAGCACAGCTTACTAGAGTAGTGGGCTTAGTGAGCGTGCACGTACAGATCCACTGCTCTGCAGAGCAGAGCACTTTCGCAAGCTACAGTCCACTATATCTCACGTAAAATGGAAGCTTTTGCGTTACTTTTAGCACTATTTAATTCGCTAAAGAATTTACAATCAAATTATCCAATATCTTATATCTAATATCTAGCTTTGCAGGTGTATGTAGCTAGCAAAAGTAATTCTAACAGTTTATACAGTTAGTGGCTATAAGGGGGGTTTTTTACTTCCTTCCCTTATATACCCTTTAACTTTATTAGTAAATCCTAATTACTAACTAGGTTTCCTAAGCTACTTTTTATTTTCTATAAAATTTATTTATATAGGAAAATAAAAAAATAAACTTATAGCTATATAAATTAGCTACTAATATGCTTAAAATTAGTTAACTTAGTGAAAATTAACATATAACACTAAAAAACTAATTTTTAGATATTTATATAGAAAAAAAGCCTAGAATTTAGCAATAAAGAATTAAGTCCTAAGACTTTTTATAAATTCCTTCTTATTAAAAAAAATAGTAAAAATATATATTATAGGGTAGCTACCTTCCTTAACTAAGCAGCTACTAACTAGCTTAGTTATATCCTTTAATCCATTCCTTTATATCTTTACTAGTTACCTTATAAATTTAACCTAAAAGCTAAACCTACCTTATAGCTATTAGTATAACTATATAGCTATTAGAATAAGCAAAAAAGGTTAAAAAGTAAGGATTTATAGGGATATCATAGCTGTAAGCCCATACACGTAACTTTTAGTTAGAATTCCATAGTTATGCCGCCTGCGTGCGCGCATGCTTGCTAGCTTGCACTAGCTTGCAAAGCCCCCCCTTATAAGGTACTTCTATTAGCGCTATAATTATAGCACTAATAGTAAGGAATCCCCTATAAATAACCCTATTATTTTTAACACCCCCTCTAAAGAAGTATTAGGGATAGTTATTATAAGGGTGCTAAGGGCGAAAGCAAAAGAAAAAGTTATATAAAATCTAGGAAAATTCTAAAATAAAAATAGATTATAGAATTATAGAGCCTAAAATTAAGGCTCTAGGGTAGGTGACTTTTTACTATAGTAATATATAGCTTTTCACAAAGGAATTACTATTAAAAGCAAAGACCTTATTCTTTCTTTGTTTTTATAATTATTTTTGATTTTTTAGGTGTTTTTATGATTATTTTTATGCCTTTAACTAGGCGTAGCTTATAGTGGCTTTAGCAATAAATATAGTAATTACTAGGAAAAAGGTCTTATATAAAAAAGATTTCTATAAGCTACTAAAGCTTTTAGACAGTCTTAGAAATAATAAGATAAGAAAACAGTAAGAGCCTTACTTTAAAAGTAAAGTAAAAATATAGATATCTTAAGGCCCTTAAGGAATATATTTATCCTTATATTTTTTTATTTTAAAGATATCTGCCTTAAGAAATTCCTTTAAGGACTTAGGCTTTAAGATTTTATTTTCTTTAGATAAAAGAACTATTATAGTAAAATATTTATAAAGGCTTACTATATAAAAATCTGTTTTTCTTAGATTTTTAACCTTAAGTTAAAAAATTATCTATAATTAGCAATATAAGAATTCCTAAGGCTAGGGGTAAGCTTAGGGACTCTTCTAACTATTTAATCTAAAATAGATCCTTTAGGGTAATTCTTAATAAAGATAAAAAGAAAGTCCCTTTTCTGGTTATTATTTTCCCCCTCTAAGGAATTAATCCCTATAAGGGTCTAAGGGGCACTTAGATCCCCCTCTAAAGAGTTATTCTCTATAATATTCTAAGGAATATTATAAAAGCTATTAGCTTTATTTTAATGGATAGAGATAAAATTAGGATTATTTATCTCTTTTGCTGTAAGCTAAATTTAGCAAGCAAAATTAACCTTTTTACCCTTTAGATAAAAATATCTAAATTTAGGGCAGCCACTAAAATCTAGAAAATCTAGGTTATAGGGGTCTTTAGGTATAGGGTAATCTAAAATAGTAGATTTTCCCTAAAGCTTATTTGCCACTATAGGGCCTTCTTCCTTAGCTTTCTAGTGCTAGGCCCTTTAAGAACTATAGGCCTCTTGGCTGGCTATTAGAGGTAGGGTTATAGAGGGTTTAGGGGGAATAATAGAAGGTTTTTTATTTACTAAGCCCTATAAATCCTCTATAAAATTAGATTTAGGTGCCTCTAATAGCATAGAATTAGGGGGGTTTTCCCTAGAAATTAGGGGGACCCCCTTTGTAAAAGGTGCCTAGCTTTAGCTTGCTTTCTAATGTTGCGAAGAAGGGGCTATATGTTACGTGCTGGATGTCACACGTAAATGGGGGTACTCACACAAATAGGTGTGGTACGTCATGAAGTCATAAGAAGAAGGAACACTCAAGTCACAGGTAGGTAGTCGAGTGTATGTATGGTTGAAGTTGTTCTTCTCTAGCTATGCGCGGCGGAACCCTCCTTTTGTGAGGTGGGTTCCGCCCCTGGGAACGGACCGTAACACTATAGGATTAGGGGGGTATAAATTCCCTAATTCTTTAACCTTTTTAGCCCTTTTAGAGGCTAAAATAGACTTTATAAAGGGTTTTTTAGTAACCTCTATAGGGGGGCTAGCTTAGTGGCTAAAATGACCTATATAGTGCCCCTTAGAGTAGCTAGAAGGTGATTTTAGAAGAGGTGGATTGGAATCTTTAAGCTAGAAGAAAAATCCGTGCTTTTTAACGTTTAAGAGACTAATATAAGACCTATCTGCTAAAAATAGTGAATTTTTAGATATGCAGCCTCCAGCTAAATAATGCTTTAATCCACTGACTATATTTATTTTTAATTTTAGTAAATATAGTGTATTTCATAGGATTAAAGGCCTATATTTATTAGGATTTTGCTAGTATAACGCTAAGAATTTAGCCTTGCTATATCCCTTAGGATAAATAGGTCCCCTACTAGTAGTTATAGGGCTGGCTTCCCCCTTTTTATAAGCAGTATAGCTTATAAAGTGCTTTTTAGAATTAACTAAATACACTATTGAGCCTATATTGTAAAGAAGTGAATTTTTTATATCTTCTTTATAACTAAAGTTAAAGGTATTAAAAGAAACCTTTTTTTCTTTTAAAAGCTTATCTACTTTAGTGCTAGAATTACTAGGATAATAAATACTAGAATTTTCACTAAAATACTAGAGTTTTCACTAGAATCACTAAAAGCACTAGGGCTACTAGGTCTTTTGTAGGGCTTTAAGGCTCTTAATGAAAGGTTAAAATTTCCTAGCATAAAGGTTCCTTCCTAACCTTTATCTTTGTTATCCTTAGCCTTTTTAGAGGATTTTTGCCCTTTTTTGCCCTTTTTCTTATTAGAATTAGGCTTAGAATTCCCCTTATTTTCTTTAGAGGAATTCTCTTCTTCCTTATTTTTATTATAAGGGTTTTTAGAGGACTTATTTTCTTTAGTGCCTCTATGTGTGGATTTCTAGGCAGTAGCTTTAAAATTTAGAGCTTTAGCTACTGAAGAGCTCTTATCTCTTTGCTCTTTAAGTAAGTTAGCCATTAGAAATTGCAGATTTAGTGCCCCTATAGGGTTCCCTAAAGCCCTAGAAGTCCTTATAGAAAATCTCTGCCTTTTAGCCTAGTGGGGAAAGGTGGATTTTAGTGCCTATAAATACTGATTTACTTAATTTATAGGCTCTATAAAAATACTTGCTAAATTTAACCTAGCTAGTAGGTTATTAAATAAAGCATTAAAGGACTCTAAGGAACCCTTAAAGCCTTAAAAATTTAGGCTATAAAATTAATGGTATAGGGTACCCCATTGTATTTCAGCACTCTAAGAATACTAGCGGATTAAAACACTATATGCCTCTAAGGGGTCTTTTTGCTAAATTATAGCATTTTAGGGGCCTTTAGTGTAGCTATCTCTTAAAAGCATAAGAATTATAGCTTAGTTAGGATTACTAAGATTTTTAGAAATACTAGGATTTTCTAAGAAATTAGGTATTCCTAGTGCTCTCAATTAGGTATTTAGTGCCTGCTTCCACTAATTGAAGTTTTGTAGCCCCTTTAGCCTAGCCCCCTCTAGAAAGCTATAAACCCTCTTATTAAATTCCTTAATAATAGAATTATTAAAGGAATTAAGAATATCTAAGTTTTTATTTTTAGAGCTTTCCTGAGTTTTTTCTTATACTAGCTTCGCTATAGGTTCCAAAGCTATAGCTAGGGCAAATGTAACAGCAGCTGCTAAAATTTCTAATTTTTCTAAAATATTAGAAATATTATTATTTTGCTGCAAAATCTGTTAATTTACATGCTCTGCCTCTAACTGCTCTAGGGTAGGAACCCCTTAGCCTATCTAACCTAAATCCCTATTATCCATTTTAAGGATATCTCACACACACTGCCTTAAAAGTTATAAAGCTTATAAGGTCTTTTCTATAGAAAAAAGGAATTTTTCTATAATTTCCTTTTATTTTTAATAGAAGGGAAAGCTTCTATATCTTTCTATTTTATAGAAGGAAAGACTTCTGTATTCCTTTTCTTTTATTAAGGAATTTTCTATTTTTTTTTTATAAAAGTAGGAAATCTTCTATTTCGCTCTTTTATAGAAGGTAGTCTTCTAAATTATAGTAAGATTACTATATCTCCCTCTTTTTATAGAAGTAGGAAGTCTTCTATATCTTCCCTTTTATAGAAGTAAAGTCTTCTATAAAAATTTATTTTATTTATAAGAAAATTTATAGGGTAAAATATACTAATTTTTCGCTAATCCTAAATTTTTATAGAAGTAGGAATTCTTCTATACCGTATTTTTTCCTGTTTTATAGAAGGGAAAACTTCTTTTTAGTAAATTTATTCTTTTTATAGAAGGAATAAGTAGCTTCTACACTCTATAAATATAGTAATATTTTCTTTTATTATAGAAAAATTCAGTGAATTTTTTAGATACTAAAAATTCTCTTCTAGGCTTATAACTTATTAGAAATAATAAAGGTGAGTTCTATAGAGCATAGCTTACTAAGGTAGTAGGCTTAGTAAGCGTGCATATATAGATCCACTGCTCTATAGAGCAGAGCACTATAGTAAGCTATAGTCTATTATATCTTATATAAAATAGAAGCTTTTACATTGCTTTTAGCACTATTTAATTTGCTAAAGAATTTATAATAAAAATATCCAATATCTTATATTTAATATCTAGCTTTATAGGTATATATAGCTAGCAAAAGTAATTCTAATAGTTTATACAGTTAGTAGCTATAAGGGGGGTTTTTTACTTCCTTCCCTTATATACCCTCTAACATTATTAGTAAATCCTAGTTACTAGCTAGGTTTTCTAAGCTATTTTTTATTTTTTATAAAATTTATTTATATAGAAAAATAAAAAAATAAACTTATAGCTATATAAATTAGCTACTAATATCCTTAAAATCAGTTAACTTAGTAAAAATTAATATATAACACTAAAAAACTAATTTTTAAATATTTATATAGAAAGAAAGCCTAGAATTTAGCAATAAAGAATCTAGTCCTAAGACTTTTTATAAATTCCTCCTTATTAAAAAAAATAGTAAAAATATATATTATAAGGTAGCTACCTTTCTTAATTAAGCAGCTATTAGCTAACTTAGTTATATCCTTTAATCCATTTCTCTATATCTTTACTAATTGCCTTATAAATCTAACCTAAAAGCTAGACCTACCTTATAGCTATTAGTATAACTATATAGCTATTAGAATAAGTAAAAAAGGTTAAAAAGTAAGGATTTGTAGGGACCTCGCAGCTACGAGCCTATATACGTAACTTTTAGTCGGAATTCCATGGTTATGCCGCCCGCGCGCGCGCACGCTTGCCGGCTTGCACTGGCTTGCAAAGCCCCCCTTATAAGGTGCTTCTATCAGCGCTATAATTATAGCACTAATAGTGAGGAATCCCCTGTAAATAACCCTGTTATTTTCAACACTAAGTTTTTAAAAAGGTTTTACTAAATAGTTTATTATCTTTAGAGCTTAAATAGCTCAATTATTATAAGGGTTCTTATTTTTAGGTTGCTATTCTATAAGTATAAATAATAATCCCTAAGTATATATAGTATTTTTAAGGGGTAGCTTATTATAAAGTAAAGAGTTATATAAAGTCTTATAAAACTCCCTATTAATTAAATACCCCTAAAGCTAAGAAGTCTTAGTGTAAAGGGTATTAAGAGTTACGATATAGGCTAGTTATATTTATATACTTATTATTCTAAAAAATACTATAAAGTATTATATATTTAAGGTTAAAACCTATCTAAAAGTTAATAAAAGGTATTAAGCTTACTCTATAATTTACTAATAGGATTTAGCTAGTTTAAAAGCCTTTAGTATAGCTATTATATAAGTTACTACTTTATTAATTTCTTTTATACTACTATAGTAAATCTTACTAAGGATATCCTCTTATTAGTTATATATATTAGTAAGAAACTATTAGAATTTATTATATATATAGGCTTATATTATTATCCCTAAGATTCTATTATTTATAAAGATAGTATACATTCTTCCTAACTACTGAGTAAATAGGAAATTACCTTATTTTAGTTAATTCCTATAGAATTTAATTAGGTTCCTAAAGGGGGATTTAAAATACTAAAGGTTAGATAAAGGTAGATTTAAATTTTTAGAATAGTTTCCTAATAAAAGCTAGTGCTAATATAGTTTCCTTTCTATAAAAAAGTATAGTTTTTCTTAGTATAAAATAAGATATTTAGGGTTTTTAGTAGTCCCCTAATTCCTATACTTACTAAGTCTCCTATTAACTTATCTTTAAAAATATTATATATACCTATATTATAGGTATTTTCTATATATTTTAAACTATTCTCTAGCATTATAGTTTTGTTTTTTAATATTAAATTTACTTATTTAAAAAGGTATTTTAGCTTAGCTTTATAAATAATACCTTTTATTAATTTCTACTCTATATTAATTATAGTAAAATTTATAGGGTTTTAGTAAATAGGTTTTTTAATAGCTAGGGGCTTTAAGTAAATCTAAAGGTTATTATTAATATACTAATATTTAATAAAAGTTTAAAGGTTTTTAACATTTTTTTATAATAAAAGCAATCTCTTCTTATTTTTAAGGTTAGAGAAGTTTTAGTAAAAAGCCTAAAAATAGTAAATTTATTATAATTAGTTTTTAATAATAAAGCTAGTAATTAAAGAATTTAAGCTAATAGGTTAACTTTATTAGTTTTTTTTATTATTAATATAAGGTTTATAGTTTTTATTATTAGCTTTTATATAGTAAATAAATATATAAAAGAAATAGTAATTACTATTACTTATTATATACTAGATATTATATATAAATAGGGGTACTTATATAATAGGTATAGTATATTATAAAGTTATAAAGAGAAGGGATACTTAAGTTATAGGAAGGTAATTAAGTGTATATATGGTTAAAGTTATTTTCTCTAGCTATATACAGCGGAACCCTCCTTTTGTAAGGTGGGTTCCGCCTCTGGGAACGGACCGTAACAACTACTATATTATAATAACCTTAGTTTAACTTAATATTATTATAATTTAGCTAGTTTAATTTACTTAGTTTTCAAGTATATAAATTTACTATAAGCGTTAATAAAAAAATACAGTAAAAAGGTTATAAAAAAGCTTACTTAATAATAACTAGCCTTTATAGCCTTTATAGTATTAACTTAGGAATACTCCCTTTATAATATATACTTACTATATATATAAGTAATTTAGAGCTTAATTACTTATAATATAGGTATATATTATACTTTAATAAGCTATAGTAATATAGCTAAAGGTATTATAAAGGAATTTACTAAGAAATAACTTAAATACCTATAAACTATAATCAAGGCTTATAAAGCTATATTATAAGCTTTAATTAAAACTAAAGGAACTATCCATTTAGTAAATCTTTACTTTAATTATTATACTTATTATTATTATGATAAAATTAAGGTTAATAAAACAGCTAACTAAATTTAAGCTACTTATATTATAATAGCTAAATACTTTTAAAAATAATAATATTACTACTATAGCTCTATATTATTACTTTATATCCCTTTATTTTATTACTTAGCTACTTACTTTAATGCTTTTTTATTAGCTAAAAAGCTTAAATAAGAATAAAAGAATTAATAGTATTAAAACTATATAATAGTATATATATATTAGCCCTAATACTTTATTATAGTAATTAAATATAAACTTAATTTTTATACTATTTATAAAATTATATAATTATATAGCTACTTTATAAAATATAAATGAGCTATTTTTATTTAAATATATAAAGAAAAAATTAAGCTTAAAGTATTTCTATATACTTAATATATACTTAAAGTAAACTCTTTAATTTACTAATACTAAAATAATATAAAGAATTACTATTATATTATTCTTAACTACTTAAACTATAACTATCTCTACCTTTATAAACTTAATATAACCTTAATATATAACTATTATAATATTTACTTAGCCCTTAATTAATGCCCCTTAGCTTACTACTTTATATAATAGCTTCTTTAAATTAGCTAAATTCCTTACTTTACTTTAACTAACTAGCTATAAATATTTTAAAAAAATAAAATATTTAATATTATATGATTATAGCTTTATAGGAAGCTTATATTAGCTTTAATTTACTTACTTACCAATATTATTACTAATAATATAAATATTTATTAGTAAGTATTATAATAAAAAATACACATTACTTAAAGCTATAGTAAGTTAACTATAAGTAACCTTTTTTATTTATTATATTAAAAAATAAATAATAATACTAACTTAATACCCCTTAGCTTTATATTACCTTTATATTACCTTTTACTTTACTTACTTTGTTAATATAGCTATAATATACTTTAAATAGCTTAAATACTTTTACTTAAAAAAAATAATTAAGCTAGCCTTATTAAGGGCTTAATTTACTACCTTTTTTATATTATTTTCCTTTATAAGCTATATTATTTCTTTTTAAAGATTATTATAACTAGCTTATATTATATTAATAACTATAGTTTTATATTAAAGAAAACTTATATTTATTAAAGCTTTAAAATTATTATTATTTTTATTAATATTAATAATAATATTAAAGTAGTTTCTTCATATTTAAAAAAGCTTTTTAATTTTTTATTAATATAAATTAATATAAGCTAGCTATAGGCTTAGTTAAAACCTATATTATTTTTAATTAAATATATTATTATTACTTACCTTAAAATAAATCTTACTTTATTAAGTATATTTAAAGTAAGCTTTAAAAATACTTATATTATATTAATATTAAATTTATATTAACTTTAAGTTAAAAAGTTACTTTTTTAATTTTAATATAAATAATTAATAATACTTATATTAGTAATATAAGATTTATAAGGCTATACCTTAATAGTACTTTACTTTAATATATTAATAATAGCTTTAAGTTAAATTTAAGTTATATACTTATTAATTATATTTTTATTTTTTTACTAAGTATTTTAGCTAAGGTTAATAGAATTAAATTAAATTTAATATTATTTAGTAAAACGTATACTAAACTATCTCTATTAAAGTATTAAAAAAAATAATTTACTTTAAAAGCTTTAATTATAATAAAAAAAGAAAACAAAAAAAAATAAAAAGTTTTTTTTTTATAGCTATTATTAATTTTTTTTATATAATTAATAGTTTAGCTATATAACTATTAGCTAGCTATTATAGCTATTACGGTAGCTTTATATTAAAATACCTAGCTTTATATTAATACTCTTCAAATATTAATATAAATATTAATAATACTTAACTTCTTTTACCTATAGAATATATCTTTACTATACTATAGTAAGAATAAGTAAGGTTAGCTAGTATTATAGCTATATTATATTAAGTTATATTAATATAGTATATTAAGCTACCTTTACTACCCTCTAAGCTTTAATTAGCCCTTATATAAATCTATTTTAACCTTAAAACTAATACTACTTACTTATAAAGTTATATACTATTACTATATTATTACTTTTATTTATATATATTATAATATACCTATATTATAATATTATAACTTTTACTTACTATTATTACTATAAAACTAACTTTACCCTAACTCTTACTTAAACTAGATACTCTCTTCTTTAAATCTAAACTTACTATACTTGCTCTTTTTAATAACTATAGCTATAAAGCTTAGTAAGTAATATACTTATATTTTATAATAAAGACTACTATAGGCCTTATATAGGCCTAAGTAAATAAAGATATAAATATTATATATAGGTTTTCCCCCTTATTCTAGAGTTTTTCCTATATAATTTAGCAAGCAGAGGCACTAGACATAGGCCCTTAAAGGCCTCCTAGCGTATTAAGAATAATAATATACTATGCTTTAAATAATATAATTTATATTTATTATAAGCTTTTTTAATTATATAAATATAGTAATATATAAATATATAATAAAGAAAATATAAAATTACTTTAAAGCTATATAAGTAACTTATTAAAAATAGTTTTAAAAATTAAGTTTTAAGTTTAATTTAGAAAAAAATGAACTTATATAGTTTTTTAAATAATATATTATTATTATAATATGAGTTTAGCTTAATATTAATATAATATTACTAATTTAATTTAATTTTTAAAGTATAAGTTTATTATAAGCTTTATTAAAAAATATATTAAAAATAAAATAAATTAAAATTAATATAATAATAATTTATTATTATATTATTAATAATTTTAATTTTAAAATACTTACTATATAATATATGGCTTTTATATATATAAATTATTTAAAGTATTATTATATATAATATAAAATTATACTATATTTTTATTATTATTAATAATAAA
>AFRA01000474.1:0-25804 GCA_000223055.1 Claviceps fusiformis PRL 1980
AAATAATAAAGAAATAAGCATTACTTTTATACTAATTATTTTATTTATAAATCCCTTTTAATTTTATTAAAATTCTATTTAAAAGAATATAATTACTATAATTATAATTTATTATTTACTTATTATTTTAAACTAGCTAAAAACCTTTAATTTTAGCTATATTTATTTAATTCTTACTAAAGATTTAACTAAAGCTTAGTATAAAATACTTTAGTTTATAGTAAGTTATATAATATTTTATATTAATATTTTTTTAAAAAAAACTAATTTATAATAGATTTAGTATTTATTAAAAAGAAGAAATTTAAAATTTTTAATAATTTTAATATTTTTAAAATCTATTTTTATTAATATATATTAATATTAATATTCTAAAATTAAATATTATTAATACTTAAATTTTAGGCTTAAAAATTAAGCTTATAATAAAGTAACTTTTTCTTATTAAAACTAATAGTAAGAGATTTTTAATAAATTATATATCCTTTTTATTAAAAAAAAAGTATTATTATAAGTACTTTTTTTAAAATACTTTATTTCTAAAATAATTTTTATTAATATAATATAATTAGATTTATATATAGCTTTTAATATATTAAAAAGGGATTTTTTATATAAAAGTAACTAATATTATAAAATCTTACCTTTATAAGCCTTATATTATTAAATTAAATTATAATATAAGTTATTATTAATTCTTAAATAATTTTTTATATATTTTTAATTAATTCTTTTTAAGTTATAATAATAAATAAAATATACTTTATTTATTATATTAATACTTTTTAATATTATAATAGCTACTAAAGCTCTTTAATTTTAGTAGAATTTTAGCCCTTTATTAATATAATATAATAATTAATTAATAACCCTAATTTACTTTAAATAAATAAAAATTATTTTTTTATTCTAAAAATAAATTTAAAAAAAATTAAATATAATAAAAAATTTACCTATTTTTATAACTTATAAATCACTTATTAATTATTTTTTAGATACTATATACCTTTATTCTAAAAAGGGTAAGGTATAGTATAAAGGCTATTAAATTAAATTTAACTTTATTATTTCTAAGGAAAACTTACTTTCTTATATAATAATTTAGTTATAAGGCATTTATACCTACCTACCCCCTTCTTTAGAAAAAATGCCTAAATATATTATAAATTAATTATAAAATACTTTAAAATAAAAATAATAAAAGCTAGATACTTTAAGTAAGTTATATATTTTTTTCTAATATTTTTATTTACTTTCTTAGCTAATAATCTTAAATATATAGCTTAATTCCTTAGCTTTTAAAGACTTATTAAAGGATTCTAATATAGAATCTATTATTAAGTTTGTTGAAAATAACAGGGTTATTTATAGGGGATTCCTCACTATTAGTGCTATAATTATAGCGCTAATAGAAGCACTTTATAGGGGGTTTTGTAAGCCAGTGCAAGCCGGCAAGCATGCGCGCGCGCGGGTGGCACAACCACGGAATTCTGACCGAAGGTTACGTGTGCGTAGGCTCGCAGCTGCAAGGTCCCTATAAATCCTTACTTTTTAACCTTTTCTGCCTATTCTAATAGTTATGTAGTTAGACTAATAGCTATAAGGTAGGCCTAGTCTTTAGGTTAGATTTATAAGGCAATTAGTATAGATATAGAGAAATAGATTAAAGGATATAACTAAGCTAGCTAATAGCTACTTAGTTAAAGAAGGCAGCTACCCTATAATATATATTTTTTACTATTTTTCTTAATAAAAAGGAATTAATAAAAAGTCTTAAGACTAAATTCTTTATTACTAAATTCTAAGCTTTCTTTCTATATAAATATCTAAAAATTAGTTTTTTAGTGTTATATATTAATTTTCACTAAGTTAACTAATTATAAGCATATTAGCAGCTAATTTATATAGCTATAAGTCTATTTTTTTGTTTTCCTATATAAATAAATTTTATAGAAAATAAAAAGTAGCTTATAAAGCTTAGCTAGTAACTAAGATCTACTAACAAGGTTAGTAAATATATAAGGTTTTAGAAATAATGGAGGTGGGTGCTATAGAGCACAGCTTACTAAGGTAGTGGGCTTAGTGAGCGTGCACGTACAGATCCACTGCTCTGCAGAGCAGAGCACTGCAGCAAGCTACAGTCCACTATATCTCACGTAAAATGGAAGCTTTTGCGTTGCTTTTAGCACTATTTAATTCGCTAAAGAATTTGCAATAATAGTATCCAATAAATTATATCTAATATCTAACTTTACAGGTGTGCGCAGCTAGCAAGAGTGATTCTAACAGTCTGTACAGTCGGCAGCTATAAGGGGGTTTTTCACTTCCTTCCCTCACATACCCACCAACCTTATCAGTGGATCCTAGTCGCTAGCTAGGCTTTATAAGCCACTTTCTATTTTCTATAAAATTCATTTGTATAGGAAAACAAAAAAATAGACTTATAGCTATATAAATTGGCTGCTAACGTGCTTATAATCAGTTAACTTAGTGAAAATTAATGCATAACACTAAAAAACTGATTTTTAGATATATATATAGAAAGAAAGCCTAGAATTTAGTAATAAAGAATCTAGTCTTAAGACTTTTTATAAATTCCTTCTTATTAAGAAAAATAATAAAAAATATACATTATAGGGTAGCTACCTTCCCTAACTAAGCAGCTATTAGCTAGCTTAGTTATATCCTTTAATCCGTTCCTTTATATCTTTACTGGTTGCCTTATAAATCTAACCTAAAGACTAGGCCTACCTTGCAGCTATTAGTCTGACTGCATAGCTATTAGAATAAGTAAAAAAGGTTGAAAAGTGAGGATTTGTAGGGACCCTGCAGCTGCGAGCCCACACACGTGACCTTTAGTCGGAATTCCGTGGTTGTGCCGCCCGCGCGCGCGCACGCTTGCCGGCTTGCACTGGCTTACAAAGCCCCCTATAAAGTGCTTCTATCAGCGCTATAATTATAGCACTAATAGTGAGGAATCCCCTATAAATAACCCTGTTATTTTTAACATAAGGGAAGGAAGTGAAAAACCCCCTCATAGCTGCTAACTATATAGACCGTTAAAATCACTCTTACTAGCTATATATACCTATAAAGTTAGATATTAGATATAATTTATTAGATATTATTATTACAAATTCTTTAGCGAATTAAACAGTGCTAAAAGCAATATAAAAGCTTCTATATTTTGTAAGATATAGTAGACTATAGCTTACTACAGTGCTCTACTCTATAGAGCAGTGAATCTATATATATATGCTTACTAAGCCCACTACTTTAGTAAGCTATACTCTATAGCACCTACCTTTATTATTTCTAATAGGTTATAAGCCTAAAAGAGAACTTTTAGTGTTTAGAAAATTCACTAAATTTTTTCTATAATAAAGGAAAATATTACTATATTTATAGAGAGTGTAGAAGCTACTTATTCCTTTTATAAAAAGAATAAATTCGCTAAAAAGAGGTTTTCCCTTTTATAAAATAGAAAAGAATATAGTATAGAAGAATTCCTATTTCTATAAAAATTTAAGATTAGCAAAAAAAGGGATATTTTACCCTATAAAAACCTTTTATAAATAAAATAAAAACAAATTATAGAAGACTTTACTTCTATCAAAAATAAAGAAAGATATAGAAGAGTTCCTACTTCTATAAAAGAAAGAGATATATAGTAACCTTACTATAATTTAGAAGACTACCTTTTATAAAAGAGCAAAAAGAAGAATTCCTACTTCTAAAAATATTAAACAAAAAAAAATGGATTTCAGAGATCTAAGCTAAATTAGCTAAGGGGTCCCTACCCTAGAGTAGTCGTAGGCAAAGCATATAAACTAACAGATTTTATAATAAAATAATAATATCTCTAATATTTTAAAAAAATTAGAAATATTAGCAGCTGCCGTTACCTCTACCCTAGCTATAGCTTCAGAACCTATAGCTAAGCTAATACAAGAAAAACCTTAGGAAAGCTCTAAAAATTCTAATATTCTAAACTCTTTTAATAATTCTATTATTAAAGAATTTAATAAGAGGGTTTATAGCTTTCTAAAGGGGGCTAGGCTAAAGGGGCTAGAAAATTTTAATTAGTAGAAGCAGGCCCTAAATATCTAATTTAGGGCACTAGGAATGCCTAATTTCTTAGAAAATCCTAGTATTGCTAAAAACCTTAGCGATCCTAACTAAGCTATAATTCTTATGCTTTTAAGAGATAGCTGCACTAAAAGCCCTTAAAATGCTATAATTTAGCAAAAAGACCCCTTAGAGGTATATAGTGTTTTAATCCAGCAGTATTCTTAGAGTTCTAAAATACAGCATAGTACCCTTTATAATTAATTTCATAGCCTAAATTTCTAAGGTTATAAGGGGTCCCTAGAGTCTTTTAATGCTTTATTCAATAACCTACTAGCTAGGCTAAATTTAGTAAGTGTTTTTATAGAGCCTATAGACTAAGTAAACTAATATTTACAAGCTTTAAAGTTAACTTTTCCTTAGTAGGCTAAAAGGCAACGTTTTTCTATAAGAACTAATAGGGCTCTAGGGGCCCCTATAGGGGCACTAAATTTATAATTTCTTATAGCTAATTTACTTAAAGAGCAAAGGGATAAAAGCTCTTTAATATCTAAAGCTCTAAATTATAGAGCTACTGCTTCTAAAGAATCTATATATAAAGGCTCTAAAGAAAATAAAACCTCTAAATATCCTAATAAGAATAAAAAGAAAAAGAAGAATTTCCCCTAAGAAAATAAGGGAAATTCTAACCCTAATTCTAAAAAAAAAGGGAAAAGTTAGGGCAAAAAATCCTCTAAAAAGGCTAAGAATAATAATAAGGGTTAAGAGGGATCCTTTATGCTAAGAAATTTTAACCTTTCTTTAGAGGCTTTAAAGCTCTATAAAAGACCTAGTAGCCCTAGTACTAGTAGTGTTAAAGGTATTAATTTAATACACTAGTTGGGCGGTTGGCCTAATTCTAGTACTACTGCTACTAAGACTATATAGAAAAACCCTAGTATAGGGGGGAAAACCTATATATAGCCTTTGTTTAAGTTCCGCAGTAGAGCTATAGTGGCTCCGTGCTGGTTCTAACTATAGAAAGAGGTACGCTGCTAGCTAAACTTAACTAGTATTGTAGGAGAGTGTATAGTATAGAATAGGAAGTAAACTAGGTTAGTAGAGGCGTAGTGGTGCTGTAGGATACCCTTAGGGGTGGTCTATGTGTTATAGTAAGTTGCCTTAAGCACTTAGTTTATTTTCTATACTAGTCCCTATTTAATTCCCTTAAGCTACTGCCCCCTTATTTAAAACCTTCCTCTAGCTTCTATATTTTTATAGCATTAGTTACACTAGCTAGCGGCTAGCTACTATTAAACTAGCTATTAGCTAACTATTAGTTATATAATAGAAAGAGAGAAATATATATACCCTCTTTCCCTTATCCCTAACCTTTTTTCTTCTTCCTTCCTTTTTTATTTATTATCTTTATTATAAGTATACCCTTATTCTTATTTTTATAGTAGCGCTACCCTATTACTATCCCTAACTAACTATAGTATTATTAAAGATATTACCTACCCTTATAAATAAATTAATTATTACACTTAAGGTAAGTACTATTCCCTTCTTAACGCACTACTACTGCTAACCTACCTATAGCTAGGCTAATTATAGGCCTAGCCCTATAAGGCTTGCCTAATATAAGCTAAAAACATTAAAAAACAGTGCTATAGCACTAAAGGTTAGTACCCCCTTCTAACCTAAGCTATTGCTATTACTAATTTAAATAGGTATTAGTAGTGTATACTTTAAGTATATAAAAATAAAAAAGACTTATTTAGGTATAAGTATTATATTCCCTATCTATATTAGTAGCCTAGTAGTAGCTAATTAGTTCTATAACTAAATCTAAATATTATATTATATTAGAAAGCTATTAAGTAAGTAATAAATATATAAGACCTCTATACCTTTAAGGAGCTTATTAATATAAGTATAAGGCAGTATAGCTATAGTTTAGCTATAGTATTAGTGTAATGCTAACTTATAGGTAGGCTAAGAAGTATAATACTACTTAGAAAGAGGCAGTATAGCTTATAAAGTAGGTAGGCTTATTTATTAATATAGTAGTGTAGGCTGCTAGAAGTGCTATAGTAATCTTAGCTTTAACCTTAGTTAAAGGTAAGATACTATTATAGGCTTATTATATTATTAATACACTAAAGAAGTAAAATAATATCTTAAGAGAGATTCTATAAAAGGTTTATAGGCTTAGTGTAGTAGCTATATAAAACTATATAATAGTAGAGGTAAAGAATAACCTAAAGAAGGAGGGGGGGGGGGAGGGGGGGGGTAATAGAATATAGGCTTAAGGCTAGCATAGGAGCGTTATATTTATTTTTTATTATCTCTTAGGCTACTGTTTTTTATATATTAGTAAATATAAGTTATACGTTATAATAATACGTTTTAGCTATAATATCTACATAGTTCCCTAGCGTTTCTATGCCTATACTGCGCTAAGTGCCTTTTTTTATTAGTTCTTTAGTATCTTTAGCTTATTATTTTTAAAGACTTTTAGTAAGTTAGAATTAAGGAATATACCCTATTAATATAAGCTACTTTATAAGTATAGTTACTAGCTTATTATATTTTAATGCCTCCCTAACTTTATATTAGTTATATATTAAGTGTGTGCTAGTATTAATAGGGTAAAGGTAATTAAAATTCTTATAAAACAGTAGAATATAGTAATAGTCCTTATTATTAGCTTAGTAGCTATATATTAGTAAATCTACTTTAGAAATATATTAGTAGAAAAGGAAGGCATTAAGCCTAATTTATTTTATATATATTTATATAAGCGCTATAGATTTATGCTTAGTAAGGCTTAAGTAGAGGTAGATAACTTTAGTAGTAAAGGTAAAGTTAGGGTTAAGCCTTACTGCTATATAATTAATATAAGTTTAGTGTGCCTATATAGTAGCCTACTCTTAGTGCTAGTAGTCCTTTTATTTTAAAGTAAGCGCTTTAGTTAGAAAGGGCTTTAGTAAGTAGTTATAAGGTTAGTTTAGAAATAGTATATAGTTTAAGTAGTTATTTAGGGGTAGTGGGTAGCTATACCCTTAATATATTAGTTTATATTTAAGTTAAGCCACTATTATAGCATAAGCGCTATAAATATGCTTAGCTATTTTATTAGCTTTTATTTATTAGTAGAAGTAAAGTAAATAAAAGTTAAGGTAAAGGTTAATTAGGGCTATAGCTACCTTAGTTTTAACTAGGGTATATAGCGTAGCCTTAAATATATTAGTTACTATCCTTAGGCACTTAGTTTATTTAAAAATAAATGCCTTAGCTATACCCTTTACTTTACTACTAACTTTAGTAGGGGTATAGTGTAATTTTATATTATATATAATTATACTCTAAATAACCTATGTATATAGGAGTTATATATTATATAATAAGTATCTCTAGATTAAAGCCACTAGTAATATAAGTATAAGCCACTGCTGCACTAGTTTTAACTTAACTTAATTTTAGTATACTTTTTAGTAAAGCTTATAATAAACCTATACCTTAAGGAAGTAGGTAGATTAAACTAATTATATTATATTTGTGATGGATTCGAGCTGGAGGCTCGGATCCTTAGCGGAACAGGAAAGGAGCATGTAAGGAGCATATGAGGTGACCCACCTTACCTAGAGGGCAAACCCTATAAGCATATATTATATATAAGCTAGACATATAGTAGAGGGGGATAGTAACCTTTCCTTCCCCCTTATAGATAATAATAACTTTATTAATACTAGATTACAGTCACTATCTAGGCTAGTCTATAATAATTATTATTTATTATAACACTACTTATAATATCTATCTTTATAAGGGTGGCGTAATAAATCCTTAGTATTATAAATAAGTGGCCTAATTAGGTAATATATAGGACTTACACTACCTTTATAAAACTATTACTTTATTAGCGGCTTAGCTTAAGGAACTATACCACTATATAGCTATAATAAACTAGGCATCCTACGCAAATGCCCTAACGTAGGCTAACTAGGTATAACCTAAGCGCAAGCCGCTCTTAATAGGTAACCCCTATAATAGAAATAGGGCCTTATTTTAGGCTTAGTAAAGCCTTATAGCATATAAGCTAGAGGCTAACTTAAACTTTATTAGCACTAACTATAATAAATAGTTCCTTATTTATTAGAATCTATTGCCTAAGATTTAGGCATAGGTAGCTCTATTCTTTAAGCTAGGTAGTAACTACTAATATACACTAAGCTATTTCTTTAAATACCTTAATACTATATTTATAGACCTTTATTAGGAGGAATATGTAGTTATAGAGTTAAACTAGCTAGAATAATACTTAAATAAATAGTTTATAGATTTCTTTATTTATTTTAAATAGAAGTTATACCTTATAAGGGGGAGCACCTAGGTAGATATAGCAAAACTTACCTAGCTTTAAGTTAGACTTAATAAGTAGATAAGGGATTACTATATAGGCTATAATATCCCCTACTCTAACTACTATATAGTAGTTATATAATACTGTAGTATTACCTTAAATATTAACTTATACTAAATTAAAGAATGCGTTAAGGCTTATTATTACGCTTAAACTAAACATAACTAGGATAGCAATATAGCTATAATAAGCGTTAATTCTACTGGGTTTTTAGGCTCTAAGTAGGGTTATAGGTTCTCTAATAGGAGTAGGTTAGGCATAAAGCCTATAGATGCTAAGGGCGTAATTTAGGTAACCTAGGTTTTATAGGATATTATTAAGCACTGTAAGGCTGCCTACTAGTGTTTATATTATAGTAATAATAGTTACCTTATTTAGGACTATATATAGCTTCCTGCCTATTACCTAATAGGGGGTCTTAATATTAAAGCTCTAAATACCTTTAATAAAGAGGCGCTAAGCAGTAATAATAACTCTAATTTAAAAAAAGATAGCCTTATTATATAAGTCTTAGCGGTAGGATATATATTAGTAGTATTAGTTTATACTATACCTATAATAGCATTAGCTTAGATATTTATAGGGAGATAGAATATTATATAAAAAAGGTACTATTCCTCCTTTCTCTCTTATATAATAGTTTTAAGTTTATTAATACTTAAGTAAATAATAGTTATAATAGCTATGCTACTATAAGCAAATAAATAGTTTAAAGGCTAGGCCTTTAACGCCTTACCTTAGCCTAACTACGCACGCTAACCACTGCTATAATAGTTACACAGTGTGGTTATACTAACGCCTCCTAGCGCCTAAGAATCACCTACCTTATTTAGTTTAGCGCTAACCTAAACGGCTAGTTATTCCTTATAGTAGCCTATATAATCCTAGGCCTCTTACAAGACTATATCCTAGGGGCGCTATAGATAGCCTAGAATAATATTATATTATATGCTGCTTAATGCCTCCTTATTATCTATATGTAGGGTGGCTTAGAGATTTATGCCTTAGATACCTAAGGGGTAGCCTTACCTATAACTACTATTATAGGCTTAGTTTATATAGAATTAGCTTACTAAGCTCTATAGTTAAGTAAAGCAAGCAGCATTATATCTACAAGCCTATAGGAGATTAATATTATCCTTATATCTATAGTAGACCTAGTAGCCCTAAAAGAGGATAAGAACCTCTCCTCTTTACTAAGTAAATTAGCTAACTTTAAGGATTTATTTTATTATAAAAATGCTAACACTCTTCCTCCTTACTAAGGGCAGGCTAACCACTATATTTAACTATAATAGAACCCTAATAGTAGCCTACTAGATCTACCTTAGGCGCTGCTTTATAATATACCTTAGAACTAGTTACTAGAAATATAAAAATAAATTATAAATTTTATAAATAAGGGCTAGATTAAAGCTTTCTCCTCTTTAGTAGCTATATTAATACTTTTAGTTAAAAAAGTAGGCAAAGGGTAGTGTTTTTATATAAACTATAAGGCATTAAATAAAATTATAGATTAAGACCAGTACCTATTACTACTTATTAAGGAGACTTTATAATCCCTAGTAGGCGCTTAGTAGTTTACTAAATTAGATATCTACGCCGCTTTCTATTGCCTATATATTATATAAGGGGATAAGGCTTTTATAGCCTTCTGTATATATTTTAGCCTTTTTAAATAGCTTATCTACCCCTTTAGCCTAGCTAGAGCACTTATAACATTCTAATATTATATTAATAGCGCCTTAAGGGATGTATTAGGGGTTTATATAATAGCCTATCTTAATAATATCCTTATTTACACTAATAGTATATATAAGGAGTATATATAGTGTATTAGGGAGATCCTTTCCTGCCTTTAATAGGCTAGCCTATATCTTAACCTTAGTAAGTATGCCTTTAGCGTAACTAAGGTTAAGTACCTAGGGTTTATAGTATAAGCTAGCTATATAGTGCAACTAAACCTAGCTAAGGTAGCTACTATTTATAAATAGGAGGCACTAATATAGCTATAGGGCGTGCGTAGCTTCTTAGGCTTTATAAACTTCTACTAGGAATTTATAGCTAACTTTTTAAACCTTATTAAACCCTTACTTAACCTTACTAGGAAGGGCGCCTTATTTATCTAGTCTTTAGCTTACTAAATAGCCTTCTAGCGCCTTAAGGATGCGTTTTCCTTAGCTTTAATCCTAGCCTAATAGGACCCTACTTTAGATATAGTAGTAAAGGCTAACGCATTAAGGGAGGCTATTAGGGGTTGCCTCTTATAGTATAATATAGCGGGTGTCCTATAACCTATTGCCTACTACTCTACTTAGCTTATAGCCCCTTAATAGAACTATATAATCTATAATAAGAAGCTACTTAGCATTATCTTATACCTTAAGGTATAGTCTACTAAGCTTTATAGTGTCTTTAGGCTATTTATAATCCTTACTAACTATAAGAACTTAGAATACTTTACTAGCCCTTAGGAAATATTAGAACGTTAGGTATGCTAGGTAGAGACTCTCTCTCTCTTTAATTTTTACCTTTACTACTAATTAGGCTCTTAAATAGCCTGCCTTAACGCGCTATTTTACTATAAATAGGATAAATTAGGGGCCCCTATATTAGCCTAGCTATTACTATACCTAATGTTAGTTATGTGCCTATTATAGCTATCCTACGCCCTTTCTGCCCTAGTACTAAAGTAGGACTAGCCCCTAACTAGCAATATAGTAGTTAACCTATAAGGCTATAACTTCTTTATAGATAACTATCTCTAAAGCCTTTAGGATTAAGGCATATAAGCTAATCCTATATATTGCCTAAAGATTGTGGCAGTATAATTAAGGGCTTAGAGATTTCCTACTAAGGTAGCTATACACTAATAGGTTAGGGACTATACAATTAACGCTTATAGGGCTTTACTATTCTATAGCTGCCTTTAAGCATTATAATATAAGCCCCTAACTACTATACTAATCTAATAGACCTATAACTTACCCCTATTAGGCTACCTAGGAAAGAATATAACCTTCTAGGCTCTCTATTATAATTATTACTAGGAGGGTATATTAATAAACGTTACGTAGTATGTACGGAATTGCCACTGCTATAGAGCTTATAAAAGCTAGCGCCTATAATAGGGCCTCCTATAGCCTATCCTAGCACTAAATAGGTATTAGTTATAGATATTAATGGATTTTATAACTAACCTTCTAGCTAACTCTTTAGACACCCCTTAGTTTCTAATAGTTATTATAAACTACCTTTTTAAGTATATTTAGTTAAAGGCTATAATAAGTATAAACACTAAAGTATATACTTAATGCTTCCTAAACTACTAGTAGCGTTTCTATAGGTTCCCTCTAAGTATTATATCTAACTATAGCTTAGACTAAGTAAGTAGCTTTTAGTTATTACTATGCTCCCTTATAAGGACTTAGTAGCTCCTCTCTATATCCTACTACCTATAGACTAATAGAAGTATAGAATATATAAATTAAAAGGTTTAGGCAGTTTTATATATTATAGTCTCTTTTACCTAAATAGACTAGCCTATACACTTAATAGCATACTAGCTTACGCTTAATAACTATAACTTATTAGTTACTAGCCTTAATATATACATAGCCCTTTATAGGTTTAATATTAATTTAGTATAGTATATACTAGCTTCTATATAAAGCTAGACATCCCCTAAGGGGTAGGTAGTCTAGTTCCTTAAGTATATTAAGTAAAGAATAGCGCTTACCTAGGCTGCTATTAATTTTACCTAACAATATTAATAGAAGTCCTTTAATTAGTTACGCCGCCCTATAGAACAGTACTAGGCTAGTAATAAGGTCTAGCTTAGCCTTTATAACATTTAAACCCTTTACTTAAGTAAGAAGTTAAACTAAGTTATAGCTAAATACACTATACTTAAGGCTCCTATACTCTTTACTATTAGACTAAATATCCTTAGTAGTATCCACCCTATCTTCTATATTAATCTAATTAAATATATAGTAAATAATCCACTCCCTTTCTAGGTCCTACTTAACTCCTAACTAGGCCTTATTTAGCCCTAAGATAATAATATAAATACGCCCTATAAGTACTAAGTTAAGTCTATCCTAGCTATAAAGAATGCTAAAGGTTAAAGTAGCTATTATAATATATTAGTTAAATAGGTTAGCTATATATAGCTAATATAGAAGCTACTTAAAAACCTAGAGAATACTAAAGCGCTAGTGAATTTTAAAGCATAATAAAGAGATATATATTTTAATAATAGACTAAGGGGGGTATGCTATAACTCTTAATTAACACTATATAGTACACTATTTAATATAAACTTTAACACCACTAAGCCCTATATAGGCTCTAATTTAGTTATAATATTCCTATACCCTATTATTACTTAGGTAAGGTTACTAGCTAAACCTTTCTCTTCTTCTTCTTTTTCTTATAGTGCCTAGCTAATATAGCTATAAAGGGTAAGCTAAGAGGGGGTAGAGGGGGTAACTCTTAGCTAGTAGAAAATAAGTTAGGCCCTTATAGTATAAAACTAAGAATACCTAGGGGCAGCCTAGGTATAAATATTATAAATATTAGAAGCTAGTAGACAGTAGGTAGCATTATAATATTAGCAAAAGGAAGCACATTAGTAATAGAAGGAGGCGTAATAGCAGTAGAAGGGGGCGTTATACCTAATAAAATAAAAGGGGGCAGCATAGGTATATACACCTACTCCTCTAAACGTAGCAGCAAGCAAATTAGCAAGGAGGGCTAATATAACTAAAGCTAAGTAAATAAATCTTAATACATAGGTATTAATTATTTAACCTAGCGCTATACTTTAGATAACTAGGCATTAGCGTAGTTAACATTAGTCTCTAATAAGTAAATAGTAGTGGGATTAATAGTAAAAATAGGTAGTAGATATAAGGGCGTCTTACTAGTAGTAAACTAGGGTTAGGCTAGCAGATAGGAGGATAGTATAGGTAAGAAGCTAGCAGTAATAGCAGGCATAGCACGCTTCTCTATAGCGTATAGAGTGGCAGTAAAGCAGTTATATAAAGCCTTAAATAGCTTATTTAAGATAACCTTTTTCCCCTTACTATTAAGGGCATTATAGGTAAAAATATAAGGTACCTTTATAGCCTTACTATAGTAAATAGCCACTACTATCTTATAGGTAAGGTAGTAAAGAGCGGAACTCTAGGCAAATATAGCAGCATCCCTTATATAGGTTAATTTCCTCCTTTAGTACTCCTTATAGGAGTGCCTAGGGCCTAGTGTATATAAAAATAAGCTATTATTTACTATATAAAGGATATAAAATAAGCACTAGATATTTAGTTAGGAGAGATCTATAGGGGCATATAACTTATCCTCTAAGTTGCCTTCTATCTTATAATAGCTTAAAATATAGTAGCTATTTAAAGGCAGGGGAGGAGAAGGAAGAGCACTAGTAGTAGTAAATATAATTTTATAACCTTAGTTTTTTTAGAATAGGTAGAGTAGTAGGGATAGGGAAGCTTACTATTTAAATCTAGTAGATAGCAGTAGTAAATTATTTATTATTATTATAGGAGGTATATAGGAAAGATATTAAATAATAATAAAGAATAGATAGGTATTAATTAATATCTAAATAGGAGGCTTAATAGATATAGGATATTAGCAGTAAGGATAATAATAGGATAACACTAATAAGCTTAAGGGAGCTAACTAAGAGATTTATAGTTAATATCTAGGATATAATTAGCTTACTAATCTAGGATTTTTTATTTAGGTTTCTATTTTAGGTTTTGTTTTATTAACGCTAAGCGCTAGATTAGGACTAGCTAGAATACATAGTTCTGCCTAGCAGGGTGCGTCACTTATAACCTAATAGTATTATTATAATCTAACTATTTGCTAACTATCTTATAGCTAGGGAACAGCGCAGCAGGGGGCTATATAATAGATTTAAGCTAGAGGCTTAAATCCTTAATAGAATAGGAAAGGAGCATGTAAGGAGCATGTAAGGTAACCTACCTTACCCAGAGGGCAAACCCTATAAGCATACATTATATATAAGCTAGACACATAGTGGAGGGGGATAGTAACCTTTCCTTCCCCCTTATGGATAATAATAACTTCATTAACACTAGATTGCAGTCGCCATCTAGGCTAGTCCATAACAATATTAGTGCTAAGTTAGACTAGTAATGTAATTACTATATACTACCTAGTAAAGTATATAAGTTTACTCTTCCCTAAATTAAACTTAAGACCTAATTCTTAGAACTATTCTTAGTAAATTACTTAAGCAGCCTTAAGGCAATTCTATATCTCCTTTACTATATGCCTATATATAAGTATATTTATATTATTAAAGAAGCCTATTATAAGTATAGAATATACTACTTAAAGCTTAGTGTATAAAGGGGTAATATAAAGTAAAAAGAGAATAGGGGAGATTAGGGACCCTTATAGTATACCTATAGTTATAGGTAAGGGGCTAGTAGATTTACTATTAAAATAAAGGTTAGTAGTGTGTTTAGTAGTAAAGGAGTAAGTTTACACTACTATTTATATAAGGATTTTAGTAGCTATAAGAATATAAGTTAGTTTTTTATAGTAAATAGTATTAAAGGCTGCTAATATATTTAGTTAAAGTAGCAATATAATACTGCTATAGTGCTATACTATATATACTAATTCCATTAAAACACTTAGTGTAACTTCTATTAACCTATCTACTTTATTACCTATTTATAGGTTAGGTAGTATACTACTTAATTTAGCTATAAGGGTAAGCTAACTTATTACTATTACCTTTATTACTTTACTAATAATACTAAAAAGTAAGATAAAGTGCTAGGCCCTTACTTTATACTGCTCTATTAAGGTTTTACCTAGCTTATAAAAAATAACTACTTTTACTTACTAAAATAAAGCTAGGTAGGAGCTAATATAATAGTATATATTAAGTAAGTAGGTAAGGGTTTTAGCTAGTAGCTTATTATATACTTTAAGGTAACTAGCTAAAAGTTTATTTAATCTTAATGCCTTTTAGCTAGCTAAGCTTTTAATAATACTATAGATTTTATTAATATTAAAGTAGTCTTTTAATAGAAATGTTATAGTATTAAGGTAATTATTAAAATCCTTTAGTATATTATTAAGTTAGGCTTAGAAGGAAGGGAAGAAGTAGTTAGTTAGTATAGCTACTTTCTCTTAGTATAACTTAATAGTTATAGTGTCTATACCTTTATTTTAAATAAAATTTAGGATTTACTACTATTTTAGTAGTAGTTTACTATAAAGCTATACCTAGTATTTAAGTTTCTATAGGCTTTCTCTATAGGTAGTGGCTACCTTAATAGTAGAGCGCTAGAAACTATGCCTTTTATTACTAATAATTTAGTACTATATTTAGGCTATATTAGTAGTAAGTTACTAGTTCTCTTTAGTATAGAATATTTACTACTGCTTTAATACTTTTTTTATATTTTAGGTAGCTTTTTTAGTATAGTAATTTTACTATAGATTTAGCTTAAAGCTGCCTTAGGGTTCCCTTAAAACTACTAAATTTATAATAGATTAAAACTTAGCTAATATTTATTCTATATAGCTATTAATTTCTATAGGTATTTAGAGTAAAGGTTTAGTAAGGTTATAGTAGAACTATATTACTACCTTAGCTACTATAAGGTTATTTTCTATATATAGCTATTTAAAATAAAGTAGGTAGTTGCTATATAGCCTTAGATTAGTGCTAATGTAGATAAGCTATAGGATATAGTTAGATTTAGTAAGGTTTAGTCCCTCTATAAATTTAGCTTCTATATTATAGGTAATTTAAGTATAGTTAATAATACTATCCCTTTTACTCTATATTTTTTAAGTTACTTTACCCTATAGTATTATAAGTTTAAGCTACTACTATATTATTAGCGCTAAAAGTATATTACTCTTTATTAAGGTTTAGCTATAATAGTCCTAAAGTAAGTAGTACTAGTTAAAGTTTTTTATAAAAATGCTATAGTTTAAAGGTAGGGTTATTATAAAGTTAATAAGAGGTAATATTTAATTAGGTTTATAAGTTAAGGAATATATTAAGTAAATATAGTATTCTACTAATATTATTAAGTACTAGTTCTTGCCTATATATATTAACTATACTCTAGGCCTATACTAGTAGTTTATATAAATTATAATATAGCTACTTTAAGTAGTAAGTTAAAAGCAGCTAAGGCTAGGGTTAAGTAGTTTACTATTTATAGTTTCTAGCTTTTATATTACTATTATATTAGCTTTAGGTTAGAACTTTAGCACTAAATATATAAAGTAGGTTTTCTTTTATATATTTTAGTATATAACTTTTATTATATACTTTATATAGTGTATTAGGTTAGGCTTAGCTTATTTAGTGCTATAGTAGCTATAGGTTATTAACTTAGAAAGGCCTTTATAGTAGCTTATAACTACTATATTAATTTTAGTTAAGTGTTAGGGAGGTAGGTATATAGTTTACTAACTTACTTTTATAGTAAAGCCTTTTATAATAATAAATTACTTATATTTTTCCTTTAGCTATAACTAGATACCTTTATCTAACTATCTTTCTTTAGTATTAGAGGTTTAGTAAAGGCTAAGGGCTATACTAGGTATATAGTATATGTATAGTTTTATTATTTATTTATAATATTATATATATAAGACTATATAGGGTAAGGTCCTAAGCAGTTAATATAGCGTTTCTATATAGCTCCTAATAGCGCTAGGTATAATTATTTACCCTCCTTATGCTAACTAAATATATAGTAGCTACACTATAAGGGCAACGTATAGTGTATAGCTATATAGCTAAATTTAAAGCATTTAAAGCATTATTAAGGATAGATAGTATTATTATAAGGCTTAGCCTTAAATATCTTAGCTTTATAAATAATTTTAGTATAGTATAGCTTATTTACTATATTAACTTTATTAATAGTAATAATTAAAGGGGATTAGGTTATAGTGCTATATAGCTTCTATACTATAATCTTTACTAAATCTTATTTATTAGCTATAATTATATTTTAGAGAATATTATCCTTCCCTTAGTTCTATATATAGTATATAGGGAAGCTCTTAATAATAATACTAAATATATATTAGTTTAGCATTGCTTTTAGTTTAAAAGTAGTGCTAACCTAGGCTATATTATTAGTATAAGGCTTTACTATATCCTAGAATATAATTATAGTATTGTTACTATAAAGGTAATATACTACTATAGTAGTATTAGTACTAGTAGCTTAGTTAATAGCTATAATAGTTTCTTTAGGTAAGTAGTTTTATATAGCTTTAGCTATTATATTACTTTTAATAATAGTTTTATAGTAAATATAAGGTAGTATTACTACTATTATAGCTTAGATTTAATAAATAAATAGTTAGATAGTGCCTTTAATAGTAATACTAGCCTAGCTTAAGGCTATTATATTCCTAATGCTAATAACTTTCTTTACTACTTATTTAATAACTTCTTTTAAGTTTTTAACTATAATAGGCTTATTAAGTAATAGTAAGGTTAATTTTATTAATATTTTAATATAGGTTTAAGGTATAAGAAGGCTATATTAGGTATATATTAAGGCTATATTATTAATATAAAGAATAATATTTTATATACTCTTTAGCACTATAGCTAGTATAAGTTTAGCTATTTTATTATATTTAATAGTAAGGTAGTTTAGTATTTACTTATATATAGATAGTAGTATAGAAGTAACTTAAGGCACTATTAATATAAAGCTACCTTATTCTATAAGTAAGTAGTAATAGCTCTATATAAGGCTATAATTCCTACTATTAATATTTATTAATATTGCCTTATCTATTATACTTATACTCTAGTATTAATATACTATTAGAGATAGGGTAAAATAGATATAGCGATTCTTTTTCTGCACTTTTTAAGAGGTTTAGAGTCGGTTCCGCGTCGCTACTGCGGTGCAGGCGAATTCGCTAAAAAGTTTTTTTTTTTTATTTTTTTTTTTCGTACTAGTAGTGATTCTAGCAAAGATTCTAGTATTTATTCTTAAGAATCTACTACTCTTAGTAAAGCTAGCACTAAAGTTAATAAGCTAGAGAATAAAATATCCTCTAAAGCCTTTAATTTCTATAATAAAAAGATAAAAAACTCTCTTCTTTATAATATAGGTTCTACTATTTACTTAGTTAATTCTAAGGAATATTTTATAAGTTATATACCTTATAAAAAAGGGGAAGCTAGGCTTATAACCACTAGTGGCGGTCCTATCTATCCTAAGGGATATAGAAAGGCTAAATTTTCGGTTTTATATTAGCAAAATCCTAATAAATACAGGCCCCTAGTCCTACAAAATACACTATATTTTCCTAAATTAGATATAAATATAGTGAGCGGACTAAAGCACTATTTAGCAGGAGGCTGTATATATAAGAATTCGCTATTCTTAGCTAATAGGTCTTATATTAGTATTTTAAACATCAAAAAGCACGGATTTTTTATCTAGCTTAAGAATACTAATACCCCCCTTCTAAAATCTCCTTTTAGCTGCCCTTATAGGCACTATAATGGTCATTTTAGTTATACAGTTACTAGTTACCCTATAGAGGTCTAAATTCCCTCTAAGGAACCTATATAGGCTAAGAAAGCTCTAGAAATTAAAGAATTAGAGAGTTCTAACCTAGAACCCACTAATTTAGTAGTACCTTCTTTACTAAAGCTTATAAGCTAAGTACCTAAATTTACAGAAGTCTTTCCTTCTAATATAGGGCTATTAAAGGCCCTTAAGAAAATTATAGAAAAGGCTTTAGCGGATTTAATATCTAAAAATCCTGCTAAAATAGGCCCTAGGCCTCTAATAGCTCCCTAAGAGGCCTATGATTCTTAAGGGGCCTAGTAGAGAGCTATTAAAGAAGGTGTTATAGTGGCTAAAAGAGAGCTTATAGGGGATCTTATAGAAGACCCTAAGCTAAATTTATACTAAAATTTACTAAGATTGGCTAGAATCTAGTATATTAGACTAGGGCACCTAGGTCTACTATTGCTAAAGAAAACTAGCTTATTAGCTAAGGAAATCCTGGATTTTTCTAAGGTTAAAGAAAAGGATTTTAACTACTTAACCTATAATTAAAGAAAAGCAGTTAGAAGGCCCTCTAAGACCCTAATTCTAGACCCCCCTAGGGCTCTAAATAAACTAGAGGGGGATATAGTAAAGATTAGCCCTATAACTTATAATAAGCACCCTATATGCCTTATTTTAGTAGACTAAAAAACTAAATATAAGTAGCTATTTTCTTTACTAAATAAGGAGGGCCCTACTGTTTTCCTAGCTATAAAAGGGTTTTTTAGATCCCTAAAGCTTAATTTTAGTACCTACCTTAAATATCTACATTTTAATAAGGGTAGAGAGGTTAATTCTACTTACTAGCAGTAGCTGGTAAAAAAGGGAATAAAATTTACTACTTCTTCCCCTTATATCTATAAGTAAAATAGGCTAGCTAAGAGGGCTATCTGTATTATAATAGATAGACTGCGGGCTACCTTACACTAGTCTGGTTTACCCTTATATTTATAGAATTTTATTATTTTTACTATTATAAATCTTATAAATATAACAGTAAATTCTATAAAACTAGCTAGCCTAGTATAATTATTAGCTGTAGATTTTAAAGAAAATGCCCTAATTACCTTAGAGATTAGCCCTACTAATTATAAGAGTATTAGGGCTATTAGCTCTTATTATAAGGTTTTAATTCCTATAGAAAAAAGACCTAAAGCTTAAAAACTAGCCCCTAGGACTATCTCTAGAAGGTTATTAGCTAATTTAGGCTTTAAAACCTACTTAGTTTATATTCCTTTTAGAAGACTAGTTACTAAAACTAGCTTTATAAGAATTATAGAACCTATAGGCCCTATAAATTTAGGCCTCCCTAGGTCTTCTATAGGGGATATCTCTTTAAAGGGGGATTTAAGTGCCCCTTAGAACCTTCTATAGAATAATTCCTTAGAGGGGGAAAATAACTAAAATAGTGGTATTCTTATTAAGGATTACCCTATAGTATCTTCTAATTAGATAGTTAATAAAGAGCCTAAATTAATTTAGAGTCCTAGGGACCTAGAGTTAGATAAAAATTAACTAGATAATTTAGATAAAATAGATATTAACTTAGCAGCCCTTTTTAAGGAAACCTGCTATAAGGCATAGCTAAAGGCTAAAGAAAATAGGCCTAATAATAGCTCTAAGCCTAAGTCTTAGAAGCAAGCTTTAGTAAGCCTATAGAAAAAACAGTGGCTATAAGCTATTTTTAGCAAATTTAAGCAACTTCTAAAGGCAGGTACTTTTGAATTTATAGGAAAAGAAAATATCCCTAAGGGCTAGAGAGTGCTAAGAAATAGGCTTGTTTTAAAGCTTAAAAAGGATAAAGAAAATAATCCTTTAAAATATAAGGCCTAACTTATTGCTAAAGGCTTTATATAAATAGAAGGCTTAGATTATATTAATGCCTTTGCTACTACTAGTATTCCCTCTAGCTAGTAAATACTATTAGCTATAGTAGCCTAGGAAGACTAGGAAATAGAGTAAGTGGATTTTATAGGGGCTTTTCTTAATAGCTACTTAAAAGAGACTATTTACATGTAAATTCCTAAGGGATTTATTAAATTTCTTAAATAAAATCTATAACTAGCTAAGCTAGCTAAAAACTTTAGCTATAAAGCTGCTAAGGATTTAGTTATTATACTAAGAAAATCCTTATATAGCTTAAAGCAAAGCTTTAGAGAGTGGTAATAGACCTTAACCTTAGTTCTTAAAAACCTAGGTTTTAGCCCTCTTACCTCTAACCCTACTATATTCTATAATTTAAAAACGTATACCTTTATTATAACTTATATTAATAATTACCTTTTAATAGGGGCGGATTTGTAATATATTAAGGAGCTTAAGGAAGCCCTTTATAAGGCTTGCCCTATAGAAGATAGGGGCCCTATAGAATTTTTCTTAGGGGTTTAAATTTAGTGTAACTAAAAAAATAGGGTCTTAAAGATACACTAAAAGCAGTATATTTTAAAGGCCCTAGCATGCTTTAAGCTAGAAAATTGTAAATCTATTAGAATTCCGCTGTAGCTAGGGGTCTTAAAACAATAGCTTATTAAGCCCCTTATATTTAAAGAGGATATAAAGGAATATTAAAGTATTATTAGTACTATTATGTATCTTATGCTATTAAAAAGACCTAATGTTGCTTTTGCGCTGCAGTGGCTTTCAATAGCCCTAGCTAGCCCGCATTTAAAGCATTTATATACTGCTAAAAACCTACTAAGATACCTTTTAGGTACAAAAGATTTAGCTATTATTTATAAGGGCCCTACCCCTATAAATAATATAAAAACCTCTAAGGCTAGCCCTAGCTCTAGCTTAGTTAGATTTTATAATAGCAATTTTGCTAGAGATAGAAGCTTTTCTAAATCTACTTATACTTATCTTTATAAGCTAGTAGGGGGCCTAATTAGCTAGAAATTAAAGAAGGCTAGCACTATAGCCTTATTAATAATAGAAGCAGAGTCTAACGCTATTTATAAGACTTTCTGGGAGCTTTAGTGGCTTAAAGGGATTTTTATAGAGCTAAAAAGACCTATAAAACCCCCTATATAAATTTTCTATAATAACTAGGGAGCTATAAAAACTGCTTATAACCCTATTCTTTATAGCTATACTAAGCATACCCTCCTAAAATTTCATTATAACTAACAACTAGTCTTAGAAGGGCTCGCTAAAATCGCTTACCTAGATACTAAGAAAATACCTGCTAATAGGCTTACAAAGCCCCTTATAGGCCCTATATACCTTATTTTCTTAGAGCTTATAGGTCTAAAACCCCTATAATTTATTGCTAAAAGCTATAAAAAACAACGCCTAGCTAAAGGCATAAAAATAATAAAAACACCTAGAAAATCAAAAATAACTATAAAAATAAAGAAAGAATAAGGTCCCTGCTTTTAATGGTAATACCTTTATAAAATACTATGCTTTACTATAGCAAAAAGTTACTTACCCTAAAGCCCTAATTTTAGGCTCTATAATTCTATAATCCTTTTTTATTTTAGAATTTTCCTAGATTTTATACAACTTTTTCTTTTGCTTTTGCCCTTAGCGCCTTTATAATAACTATCCCTAATACTTCTTTAGAGAGGGTATTAAAAATAATAGGGTTATTTATAGGGGATTCCTTACTATTAGTGCTATAATTATAGCGTTAATAGAAGTACTTTATAGAGAGTTTTATAAGCTAGTGTAAGCTAGTAAGCATATGTGTGCGTGGGTGGCATAACTATAGAATTCTAATTAAAGGTTACGTATGTATGGGCTTATAGCTATAAGGTCCCCACAAATCCTTACTTTTTAACCTTTTCTACCTATTCTAACAGTTACACAGTTAGACTAACAGCTATAAGGTAGGCCTAGTCTTTAGGTTAGATTTATAAGGCAACTAGTAAAGATATAGAGGAATGGATTAAAGGATATAACTAAGCTAGCTAATAGCTACTTAGTTAGGGAAGGTAGCTACCTTATAATACATATTTTTTACTATTTTTCTTAATAAGGAGGAATTTATAAAAAGTCTTAAAACTAGATTCTTTATTGCTAAATTCTAGGCTTTCTTTCTATATAAATATCTAAAAATTAGTTTTTTAGTGTTATGTGTTGATTTTCACTAAGTTAACTAATTATAAGCACATTAGCAGCTAATTTATATAGCTATAAGTCTATTTTTTTATTTTCCTATATAAATGAATTTTACAGAAAATAAAAAGTAGCTTATAAAGCCTAGCTAGCAACTAGGATCCACTAAAAAGGTTAATAGGTATATAAGGGAAGGAAGTGAAAAACCCCCTTACAGCCGCTGACTATATAGACCGTTAGAATCACTCTTACTAGCCGCACACACCTATAAAGTCAGATATTAGATATAATTTATTGGATATTATTATTGCAAATTCTTTAGCGAATTAAATAGTGCTAAAAGCAACGCAAAAGCTTCCATATTTCGTGAGATATAGTGGACCGCAGCTTACTACAGTGCTCTGCTCTGCACAGCAGTGGATCTGTATGTGCACGCTCACTAAGCCCACTACCTTAGTAAGCTATGCTCTATAGCACCCACCTCCATTATTTCTAATAAAGTTATACCTAAGCCTAGCTAATAATAGTAGGCTTAGGTATTTCCTTAAAAAGTATAAATTAATTTATAATCCATTAGAAAGTATAAGGCTAGCTACTTACTTTAAGTATCTATTAAAGTATAAAGATAATAGTCATTAAGTAAGTAATTCCTAATACCTTATAAAAATATTTATGAATAATTTATAGTATATTTAAATCTTTAAGGATAATAGTATTAATTTATTAATAGCTATATTTTTTAAAGAGTAAATTAAGCTATTTAAAAAGCCTAACTTTAAGAATTTTTAAGTAGATATAAATTTTAAGTATCTTAAGAACCTAGAAATAAATAAGATTATTTAAGGTACTTATAACTATAAGGCTAAATTAGGTATATGTTCTATTTTTTAACTACTTATAAATTTATTTACTAATTTTCTAATTCTCGTAATATCTCTTATTTAAGTTATTATTAATGCTTAAAGTAGTATTACTTATTATACTATATTTTCTAAGGTTTTTTAACACTTAAAAACTATATATAATATTTAAATTTATTAGTATTATATTTATAGTTAGGGCCTTTATAGTATTATATTAAACTAAGATATAGCTTATATTAATAGTAAGTAATTAATTATTAATATATTTATTATTAATTAAATACTAATTTATAAGTTTTTTAAAATATCTTATAGTTAATATTAATCCTAAATATTATAATATTCTTTTCTATGCTTTTGGAAGCATTTAATTATACTATATATACTTTACTAAAGGTATTTATAAGTTATATTCTTTTTTTTACTTTTTAATTTATTATTAATTACTTATTCCTTAGGGTAAATAATTTAGTTTATTAGGGAGTTAAATAATAAATCCTTATAGTAAACTATAATAAATTTATTAAGCTACTTATCTACCCTTAGCTATTATAAAGCCTTTAATTTACTATTTTTATATAAGTAATTATCTTTAAGTTATAAATTCCTTATTAATTTATTTTAAATTATTTAAAGCTTTATAACTAAGCTTAGTATAAAAGGCAAGCTATTATAGCTACTAGGCTCTATAAAGGTTACTTAAATATATAAGATATTTAATGGAATAACTATATAAATCACTTAAATTATATTAAGTAACTTTATAAGATTTCCTATAACTATAGTAGCTATTACTCTTCCTTACTTAAAGTTATTTAAATATAAGTAATTTTTAATAAATTAATAATTACTTATAAGTATTACTAATTACTTTATTTAGAAATAATTATTATAATTATAATTTACTAGCTAAGGTTAGGGTTACTATATCTTTTAGTATTTAAGTTAGCTACTAAAATAATATTATAAAGGGAAGATTTCTTACTAAGTTTTAAAGAGAAAGTAAGTAATTTTATATTAATTTTTTATTAATTTTTTACTAATATTAAAAGGATTATAAAAACATAAATAAGCTATAGTAGCTATAGTAGCTACAATATTTAGCTCTAAAGTTTAAGATAATTCTAATATTAGCTCTTACTTTCTATTAAGCTCTATTTCTAGCCCTATAATTCTACTTAATAATCTATTATTAAGCTTAAATAAAGGGTATAGAAATAGCTATACTAGCTTAGTATTATCTTCTAGCTTTATTAAGTATATTACTTTTTTAATTTTTATAAATTTATAATTAATTTCTAATTACTTATAGGAACTTTTAAAGACTCTTTAATGCTTAAAAAGCTAGTTTTAAAATAAAGAAAAAAGAATTATAGATTCTAAATACTTAGCTTATATTAGAAAAAGCTAAAATTAAAAGACTTACTTTAAAAAGGCTAGAGAGGGAAAGGCTAAAAAAAGAAGGAATTTAATATTCCTTTATAATTAATTATATATAGGTTTTTCTCCCTACTAGTAACTAGTCTAGGGTTTCCTATATAAAAAATTAAATAAATAATTAAATTTATAATTACTATATATTATTCATTATATATTCTTTATTATATATTATTTATTATCTATTATTTATTATATATTGTTTCCTATATATTATATATTATATATTATTTATTGTTTATTGTTTATTATTTTTTGTTTATTATTTATTATTAATAGTTCTTCTTCTTTATTTATTATATATTCTTTTTAATATTATTTCTATAGCTAATATATGTTATTAATTT
>AFRA01000475.1:0-25783 GCA_000223055.1 Claviceps fusiformis PRL 1980
AATTATTTATAGCTAATAATAAGCTAAATAATACTTTAATATAAGTTATATTATAGGTAATTTTAAAATATTTTTTTAATATATTAAGTATAAAAAACTTATTAATTTATATTATATTAAAATTAATTCTAAATTAATTTTAAACTAAATCTATATATATATAATAATATAAATTATTATTATTAATTTTAATATAATAATAAAATTCCTTAAGCTTAATAAAGTATTTACTTTTATTAATTATTTTATATAATAAAAAACTAAAGTAATATATTTTTATTAATAAATTAAGGTATTATTTATATACTTTTTATATATTATTAGCTAAAACTTTATAAATATATATTTTATATATAATTTAATAATAATATTAAGGTATTTTTATTTTTTATTTAAAAAAAATAAAAATAAAAAGTTAAAGAGATTAAAATATTATAAAATATAAAAAGTAAAATATAAGTAAGGTTTTATAGTATATACTATATATTTATTTTTAGCTAATTATATTTAATTATATATATTATTATATATTATTTACTACTTATATAATAAATATACTTAATTTAATTCTATATTATATTCTTTTAAAATCTTATTTACCTTTAGTTAAATTTTAAAATAATTCTTATTATATTTTATATAAAATATTATAAAAAAAATTAATTTTATTATATATAGTGCCTTATAATACTTCACGCTATAGTTACTAATCTTAGCTAATTAAATTATAGTGTAGGCTCCACTATAACCTTAGCTGAGGTTAATGCCCCACCTCACCTCAGGTCAGCTCACTCGAAAAACCTCAGTTGATCTACAGACTCGGGCCGGCTGATGACAACACACCAGCACCGACGTAGTCATCACAACAACGCTTGATGGTCTCTTGCGCACGGCATCGCAAATCTCAATCTCCTTTAGATTTTCATCCGTCTCCGCCTCCGCCTCCGTCTCCGCCTCCCCGTCCGCCTCCGTGTCCGCATCGACCACCGCCCTCCCGGTGTCTCCCGGTGTCTCGCCGTGAAACCGTCCCGGAACCAGCTTCATCTGTCTCTTTTCCCTTTTCCCCCATCCATCCACCCATCCATCCCTCTCCCTTCATCCAAAAATTTCAGCCTCCCCAACATGGCAGCTCTTACGACCATCGACCTGCCCTCGCTGCAAAAGATTGCATCCGGCAAAGTTCGTGATCTCTTCACTCTCCCCGACCCGGACTCCCTCCTCTTCGTTGCCTCGGACCGTCTCTCCGCATTCGATGTGGTCATGACCAACGGCATCCCCAACAAGGGCGCCATCCTGACCCTCATCTCGGCGCACTGGTTCCGCCTCCTCTCGGAGCGCATCCCCACCCTCAGGACTCACTTCCTCAGCCTCGACATCCCCGCCGGCGTCGTGACCGCCCCAGAAGCCCGCCTCATCCAGAACCGCAGCATGCAGGTCCGCAAGCTCGAGGTCCTCAAGATCGAGGCCATTGTGCGCGGCTACCTCACCGGCAGTGCCTGGAAGGAGTACCAGGCCCGCGGCACCGTCCACGGCCTCGCCATGCCCCCCGGCATGCAGCTCAGCCAAAAGTTCCCCCGGGCCATCTACACGCCCAGCACAAAGGCCGAGGCCGGCGCCCACGACCAAAACATCCACCCGGACGATGCGTGGAGGGAGATTGGCGACAAGGACACGGCCCAGAAGGTGGAGGAGCTGGCCCTCATGATTTACAACACGGCCGCCGCCTACGCCGAGGAACGGGGCATCATCATTGCCGACACCAAGTTCGAGTTTGCGCGGGACCACGACGGCCACATCTATCTGGTGGACGAGGTCCTGACGCCTGATTCCTCGCGCTTCTGGCCCAAGGACGGCTACGAGCTGGGCAGGGAGCAGGATAGCTTTGATAAGCAGTATGTTCGAAATTGGCTCATCAACCAAGGTTTGAAGGCCAAGGAGGGGGTTGCGATTCCCGACGATATCGTGCACGCAACGTCGAAAAAGTACAAGGACGCGTTTTATAAGTTGACAGGGGAGACGTTTGAGGCCGCGGCGGCTAGAAGTTAGGGGAAGAGAGAACAAACAAGTTAAAAAAAAAATGCTAAATAGAAACAGGTGTTTTTTTTTTTTTTTTGGGGGGGGGGGGGGGTGACCTACAATGTAAGGGAAATATACAAGAAACACAAATCGAGAAATGATACCAAATTGGGATGTTGGGGGGACTCGACGGAAAGGGACAGTCATGGTACACGGGAAAGAACGCATGTGGCTATCAGGTGCCAAGATGCGCATGCATGGGTATACATACCCAGTACCTACATACACATGTATGTTATGTACATACACATGCACATAGTCTGGGAAGAGAGACCTGGCGTGTCGAGCTTCGACGACGCCTGGCCAAGCTCAGCACCGCTAGCAAAGATAGTCGACAACCAAAGCGTGTAGGTCCCCCAACTATTTGGAATTACCCTGTACCCATTCATGCACATGCCCGTACTTGTACATCAGACCGTCCGTCCTGACTCCAGTGCCGGCCGGCCGGTGCTCAAATGCTGCAGCGACAAGACAAGTGCCCCGGTCAAGTCACACGACCTCACATGCAGCTCCGTTCACGTGTGCGTGGCCGACTACCCAGTTCGGATGCCAGATGCCAGATGCCGTCGGCAATTGCCTTCCCGCCCAAGAGCTTGTCTCCATGTTATTTTTCAAGGTTTTTGATCACGTCTGAGACGTCTGAGAGATAGGGTCTACTGCGGTCTACCAGGACAGTACCTGGTCCAACACGTGCTCCCCCACTGAAAGACCGGAGCCGCAATATTTTTTCTAGGAAAACAAAAAGGAAAAAAGGAGAAATGGAGGAAAGCGTAGGGGTGAAGGAAGGGGAAAAGGGAAGAAAAAAAATTAAAAATAAACAAAATGACTGTCGCTTCTTCTTACAGCCGTATTCTGCCGGGACGCGACGGCCGAAGACTCGAGCCAGAGCCACAGCTTCAAGGTTTTGCTCCTGTCTCAGTCAATAGTGCCGACTTGCAAAAGCCACCGGCAAAGTGCCCCCCCCCCCCTCCCCCCGGTGCCGGCATAGATGGAGATGCCCGTCTTGTTTACATGCCCCAAAGGTAAAGTGGGAAAAAAACAGGCCCAACAGCGAAAAGAGATATAATTAGAGCCATCACTCCGGCTATAGCATTGAGGAGCGGGGACTGGATGACATGGGCATGTGGGCACGCGCCGTGTAGAAACGTTGCGCGCCAGCAATAACTCGTCTGTCTGCCATGGCTATCTCGGTTCAAGAGGATGATGTGACCTTGGACCAGCCGAGATTGGCTAGACTGGCTACTAAGGGTAGGCAGAACGGCCAGGCCTGCCCGGCTTGGGCATTGTAGGGCTGGGTCTGTCTTGGGCGTTAGACTAGCCTTCTTTCCACCTTGTTGATGATGCCTTTGTTTTTGGTCCACAAGCTGCACATGGGTACTATGTTTAAGTTGCTCGAGGAGACATGACGGCGTAGAGACAGAGTTCTGCCAGTGGGATCAGGTCCGTAATATGTTGTGTACATAGTATGTGATTCTGGAGTCGAGTAGAAGTAGACCTCCCCACTGCCTAAGTTTTTTTTTTTTTTTCTTTGTTGTTATCTCATTCCCCCTTTCCTATTCTGCTTGCGCCAGACGCTCTCATAAGCCGCGGGGTGTGCAACCGATGCGATGAACGATCTGGGGCGGCAACTGATGCCAGGGTCGTTACAGCCCGTGTTGCATCAGTTTTCCCAGTATGGTATCTATATCGGCTGCTGAGCGGGGTCCATCATTACCAAACCTTCACGGGGCATGGATGGCAAGGACGGCAAGGACGGCAAGGACGGCGACGATGACGATGATGACGACGATGACGAGGTTGACGAGGTTGAATGGACTCGGAGCATCAAGAAACCGATGCGAGCCGTGGTGCGCACCGGTGGTCCGTCAAAGAGGGGAGGGATTCCAACATACGAGACGTCAAAGACGGTGGACAGATGGATGATGGAGTTCACACAGAAAAACACGGGCGCACCTTGGTCCTTGAATGGCAGGGCTCAGGGGTTGACTTGTCGATGTCATGCCGAAGCGGCGGGGTGGCAACAAGAGAGAGAGAAATAAAAAAGAGGCATCAACAAGCAAGGGGCCATGATGGCCGTAGCTCCCGAGCCGAAAGAATGACGGGAGGGGTTTTAGCTTTGGATAATTCGGACCACCGGCTCCCATCTTGGCAAATCCACCAAGGCGGGCAGGCAGACGGGGCGGCTGTTGGACCAGGTGCGGGTCTGGTAGGAGGTAGCTGGGCAGGCAGGCAGGTTGGAGGCAGGAGGCAGGAGGCAGGAGGCAGACAAGACAAGACGGAAGGAGGGACGGACAGACAAGGCAGGCAGGCAGCCGTGGCAGATTGACTCGTTCACATCACATCCAACGTTGTCACTGTCGGGACCCGGGGGGGTGGGCAGTGAGACCGTGGGCGAGTGCAGCTGCTCATTGCCCAGGGACTGGCGCATCGGCAGCGGCGGGGCGGTGCGGGGCAGGCCAGGGCAGCACAGGGCAGCACAGGGCAGACCAAGGACACGTGTGATGTGCCAAAAGACCCAGTTAGAAGACGTCGTAAGGGCCATGAAACTGGTGGGGAGTGCCCCGCTCATTTACATCTACAGGAAGACGTCTTCGAGTCTTGACGATATGCACATACCTACCTAGCACCCTGGTGGGTAAGTTGGCCGTGAACTCGGTATATACCTGCCACAGGCACGATTGTCCGCGTACTGGGCATCCATGCTGGCTCGAACAACGTACTGTGAAGCTTCCAGAACGCTCATTACTAATTAGCCTCCCAGCTCGCCCGTTCTTGGGACTCGCCCGCATCCGCCTCGTGCATAAAGCCACGCTAGGGCCACATACCGACTCTTGCTCCAATAGCTGCTGCCCCCGAACCGAGGGCTGCCGCGGCCAATGCGCGAGTCCTGGTGACTGGACTGGGCAGTGGGCACAATGCCAAATGCATGGCTGCACACGACTCATTGGACACGATAACTCGGGGCAACTGCGACTTGCCTCGAGCTCCCAAGACTTTCTCTCGGCGCACTATAATCCGCCCTGTTAAGCTTCGTGGGAAGGAAGGGGCGGTGGGCAGGTAGCAAGTAGCGGGTATGTAGGTACCTACCTACCTACCTAAGTAGGAACCTAGTAGGCAGCTGGCAGCTGGCAGGTACAAGAGAGACACCTGGCAGCAAGGTGGCTGGATTCCCTGCCCCGATTCCCTGCCCAGATTCCCCCGCCCAAACTCTGGGCTACCTTCCAAGGCTTGCTTGTCGTGATAGTTTTCGGAATGAGCTACCTTCCTGGGTACCTGCCTACCTACTGCCTGCCTGCCTTCCCAAGGCAGTCCGCAGCTTGTTTCGGAAGGTGCACCCTAGACTGGCCTGGCCCGAATCCATTCTTTTTGCCTATCTGGATTCTGGAGCTCCCTCGCTCTCCCGTGGGCCGGCCGGCGACGATGATACATATTACATATGATAATAAATCATCGACAAGTCCCGGCTCGGGGGAAGGGTTGGCGATTTCTCTCTTCCATGTTCCATTGTGTTGCACACAAACTCGTGGCTACGCCACGCACGCAAAAGAAAAGTGTCATTTCGCCAGTTTTGACCACTGCCTATAACTTATCACCGGTCGAGTCCAAACTCCGAAGCAATCATCTCGGATCAAGATCAGGTCAAAGTCAAGGTCTAATCCACTTGGAATCAAACCAAGTCCAACGTCAAAGTCCAGCCACGCCTTCTCTGTTCCACCACTGACCGGCACATGCACCATCACCCGCCAACTTGACGGCCCCCGGCAGGCATTTCATCACCAGCCAGGCTAGGTAGGCAGAGCCTCAGAGGACGCAGAGCGCAGAGGACGCCGTAACGCAAAGGACGCAAAGGGGCGCACAAGACCGCAGACGACGCAAAAAGACGCATCTTGAAATCATCAACAACTCCTCTTGCGCCAGTATTGTATCTCCAAGCCCGTCCAGTACACTCACGCGCACTCCGTCCGCCAGCCGAGCCAGCCGAGCCAGCCGAGCTTGTGAGTCGCGCTCTCCGATAGTCATCATCAAAGTCGTTATGGACCTCGCTACCATGAATCACAACTTCGACATGAATGCTGCTGCATCGGAGAATGAGCCTGCGCCCGCTCCTCTGACTGCGACTACGACTGCGCCTGCGCCTGCGCCTGCGCCGGCAACTATAACCGCAGCATCATCTCATGCCTCGACAAGTCCACCGGCATCCGGCTCCGTCACCAGTCCCATGAGCATCGACGCTGCCTGTAATGCAAATAGTGCGCCACTTGCCCCCGCTATCAAGCGCCGCTCTCCCATCGCGTGCCGAAGGTCAGTTTGTGATGATAAAAAAAAACCACAGAGAAAATAAAAACAAAACAAAAACAATTGACTGGTCTTGTCTTCTGCCCGTGTATAAGAGCACTTTTGACATTGACTTTTGGCTTCGTCCTAGGTGTCGTCGCATGAGAAGTAAATGTATCCACGAGAAGGGGAAATCGCCGTGCAAGTCATGTTTTGAAGCCGGCATACCTGCCGAGGAATGGTAAATCGAATCAACCTCCCTTTCGCTCCATCTCCCGCGGGCCCCCTTCTTCGCCGTTTTTTTTGTCTAACTGCAACATCAAATTTCATATAATAGCATCTTTCCCGCAAGAGGACAACCAGATTTGGATCGGGAGTATAGGCATCCTCGCACAAGATCAGACAAGTCCAACAGAGGCGTCGCCGGAACCGCGGTCAAGTCTCGCCGTTCCATCACTGGAAGTTTATCAGCCTCTCCTCGACGTTGTGCCAATAATTGGGACTCACTGCCCCCCACGGGGGATGTCATCGACGCGGTGAGACTTCTCAGTCAGCAGTATTTCCAACTTGGTTTTATACCCAAAGAGCAGTATCTAGACCGCCTGGCCAAAGACCTGCGATCCACAAGTCTCTTCTTATTGATGAGCATCCTCAGCATTTCGGCGCGACTAAGTCCTGCTCTCAAGCTTCGCTACGGAAATGGCGTCAAGGTAGCCGAGTATTTTACCGAGAGAGCTTCATCTATTGCGAATGAGGAAGTCTATCAATTGCCCACACTAGAGCGATGTCAAGCTTTCTTTTTGCTAAGCATCGCCCAGCAGAGCAGTGGAGATCGCAATAAGAGCTATGTGAGTGACAAGTGCTGCCGTGTCCAGTGTCCACGCGCAAGTCCAGGGGGTGATACGACGCTGACGTCCCTCTCGGTAAAGATGAATATGGGCATTGCCATACGCATGGCTATCCTCATGCGGCTTCATTGTGAGGAAACGTACCATATTTCGAACCCAACTCCCGAACTCGTCATTCGTGCTGAATCAGCTCGACGGACAATGGTAAGGCAAAAAAATAAAAAGGAAAGAAAAGGAAAGGAAGGAAGGAAGGAAGAGGAGGAGAAGAAGAGAAAGAAAAGAAAGCACTCTTGTTTGACTGTATCTCTCCTGACTGAATCGAATCTTGTTGCACTAGTGGATGTTACACAGCCACGACAATCTGCATTCCGGCCCTACATCGCCCGTCTCCCTATCTGCTAGCGACATTACGACTCTTCTACCTGGCGACGAAGATGATTTTATTCATGGCCGAGAACCACGGTCGCGGGCTGCCCTGGATGGCACACCATCAGCCATTGAGAATCCCAAGCTGCTTCGAGATCCTGGCCGGTCTCTGTTCGCAACTCTCATGCAAGTCCACGGCTGGTGGGGTTTGGTTGGACGTCGCGCCGTCCGGTACAGCAAGAGTGCGCGGCCTTGGGATCCAGCAAGCGAATTCTCTCAAACGGCCAGGAAACTGCGGGAATGGGAGCAAGATCTACCCCATGAGCACGTCTGGAGCACTTTTCTTCTGAAGGGGTACAAGGCTGAAAGGCAGGAGTTGGCCTATCTCTCTGTGACGATGATGACGCGCATGTCAAATATTGTGCTTCGGAGACCGTATCTGATTGAGTAGGTTCTCTCTCTCTTTCTCTGTTTGTCTTTGAGTCATCCCGCTCTCTCCCTCTTCACATCTCCCTCCTGTTCAACGCGAGGACTAAGCAGGAGCCATCTTTTCCAGCATAATCAACCCGGACGGAAATGACACCACAAAACAAACCTTTTTCCAGTCCATGTCTGATGAAATCTTCGCCAATGTGCGCTACTTGTATGAGCAAATTGACGCACAATTCACCAATCGATCACCAGATGAAAGCGTCGGCGCTCAAATGGCCGCCTTTTGCGTTTACAGCTGCGGCTTATTCTCGACCTATCTCTGCAGATATCCAAACAGTAGGTCCCTGAACCCCCCTTCCTCCCTTTTTGATCTTGGTCTGTTGCATGCACACCAGATTCTGATTCATGTTTTTCTATCAGTCTGCAATGACAAAGCCCTTGTCCGCGACGGCCCGGTGATGCTTCAGCGAAGTATTGGGATACTCAAAGACTGTCATCAAGTCTGGCCATTCGCTGGCCGCTGGGTCGATGCCCTGGAGAGATTATCTCTCAGCCCACAATGCGCGATGCTCAACCATGAAGGCAGCATGGATGAGGGCAAAGACGGCGTTTCTCGTGCCATCCGTCATCTACCTCCTTTACTACCCAGCAAACCATCGTGTCGACAACCAGGACCACATCATCGTCCCGTGAGCTTCCCGGAGCCAAACGTACTGCCCAGACCAGTCGGCACACAGCCCGAGCTTCCGCCGGCCTCGTCCATCGAATCACCTCCTCATCACCTTCCTCCTCCCAGCTCCCTCTCCCTCTCAGGCGCAAACATGAAACGCATACACCACCTTCCGTCTCCACCTCCACAGTATCCTCCTCCACCACCTGCATCCTTCTCGCATTACTCAACAAATCACACGTCATTACCGCCTGCTATCTCGCCCTCCTCGCCATATCCTGCTCAGCTGGTACACTCTTCTCCATCGCACATGATGCCAAAGGCTCACAGTGGGTTGACGTCATCACAGCGCACACCTCCTCCTCCTCCTGCTCCGCAAACAGGCCGTCGCAGCGCAGATGGTCTAGGCATGCTTATCGATGCCTTTGACACTCGTCCGCCACCGCTTGCACCACATGCTGCACGAGCTTTTCAGCCCCCACTTGCACCAGGAACAGATGGTTTCGAGCTTGAATTACAGTGCTACATTGATGGCCCACCAGCAACGTGGTTGGACATGAAGCAATGCAGGGCAGGAACAGCGTGATTGGGGTTTGAGTGGCCGGTGCAGACAGGAAAATACTCTGAACACGTGTTGTGTATATTTTTATATATCCTTATATATTTTGACATATCCTTACATATTCCTGCATATGTTTACATATTTGTCATATAGGCAGTCGTGAAGAAGAATCTAGCGTTTCAACAGTTGCATACACAGGAAGAGGCGAAATTCTTCGACCATCCAAAGCCATTGCGGCCAAATTGAGCCAGTCAAAAACGGTCACGTTATTCAAGAAAACCAAACTTGCAATAAAGAAACCCAGTAGGAGAAAAGGGGAAAAGCTTATTCAAAAAGAAGACTATAAGAAGAGGGAACATAAATGCGTATTGCTTTACTATCATTATTCTATTTAGTACCATTTTTGACGCGTTGATCGGCTACATTCGTGATTTCTTCGGGCGGTCGAAATGATTTCGCCTCCTACTGTATCCCTGGACATGCATGTATTCATGCATTGATTGGTTTTGTCTTTTTACCTTTTTTTTCATCCGCGCTCTATCGACCAGCCCGCTCGCGCCTCTCGTTTCCCAGCCCAGCCAAAGCCAAATCGGTCCCTCTCTATCCCATCGCGGCACCGTGTCATGCATGTTGCGGACGAAAACCCGGATTATGGATAGAGAGAAAATCCTTTTTATTTTCTTTGTTGAAAAGCTATAGATAAAGTAGGAGATACCTTTTCCAATTATAGGCCTAGGTACTGCTGTAGGTTTAGAAAATCCCCATTGCTGCGTCACGCACTCCTTTGCTCTTCTTCCTTTTCTTTGATGCAGCGGGATTGCATGTTCTGGTTCTTGCTGCTTCGCAAAGAGCTTATAAATCAGATGCATACCCTCTTGCCTACCACATACCAGCCTCCACTGCTCTCGTCAAGGACACTCGGGCCCAGCCCTGTAGCCCTGGAAGCCTTCCCACGGCCCACACGTAGTGAAACGCCAGGCACAATATTGAAGACGCTGCGGGTTCCGAATCGTGCGTTGCCTGCAGGCGTGGACAATTGGACGTGGCGTGGTATATGGGGCGATGCCGTGGCCACGACGTGGGAAACTGTCCAAGTGTGGCCTTGGCGAGATGTACTACGTGTACTGATTGATTATGTAGACAGAATATGGGGAGGATGGATAATTTATGGCGATCTTTGGATGAGGCGCATACTCCGCGTCAACAGAGTCGGTTGGATATCGTGTAATGTGGCCTTGGACTTGTATCATGTATCAACAGACTGGGTAGACATGCTGTAATGTGGTTTTGGACCTATATTATGTATCAACGGACTCGGTAGATGTCTTGTGATGAGGCCTTGGACATATATTACATATCAACATATTGACTAGGTAGATATCCTGCAATGTGGTTTTCCAGTATAGTATGGTCTCTTGGAACGGTCCCTGGGTATCAGCCATCAAACACGTCGTCATCCTGCACACCCTCCCTGTCGTCAAACTTCATATAATTGTCCTTGTCGGCATCCGGACCAACAACCGCCTGCCATGCCTGTTGGACTGGTTCTAGGACGGAGTCATTCAAGGTAAGATCAGGGGCGAACCGGCCAAAAGTCCCGATATTGTCCTGCACGGCAAAAGAGCCGTCGCCACATGTCTGTTCGTAGTGCAGTCGCCACAAACACTTGGCCGACTGGGAGCTAGATGCTGCAGCGGCGAGGAGCTTAGACAGAGACACGTCCAAGAGAGCGCAAGAGTTGGGACAGGAAAGCGTGCTCAAGTATACAACACCTGTGTTTTGACAACGTCTTCATTAGCGAGGTGCTTCTCACAGCGTGTGGAACCAAGAAAATGAAGTGTGTGTTGGGTTGGTGCATCAGGTTGTCAGAGATAAGCATCGTCATTGTAATTCAGACAATGTAGATAAGTATTCATAAAGGTAGTTCATCCGAACACCAGGACTTTCTCTCGAAAAGGAGCAAAGGAAAGGAAACGGCTGCAACACTCACATTGTCCAATGGGGCACTCTCCGGTATCGCTGGAGTGAACCAGAGCATAAATTGGGTATTGTGATGGAGAGCCATACTCGTCCACGACAGACCCGGCTGGGAAGGCTACCACGGCAACACATGGTATGGGAGCTCCTTCGACGACGGCCTCAAACATTGCTGGCAGAGGAACGTTGACGATGGCGCTTAGCCTGCTGACCCGAAGCTGAGAATCGTCCGGCGTCTGCCTGTCGCCTGTGATCAGAGTTTTGGACTCGACCGTCACGTCATTCGTGAGTGAGACGTCGACTAGATCTTGACCATCTTTGGAGACAGGTTTCGCCCCTGACACACCAACACCCAGCATATAGATGGCACCACCCACGGCACCAGCGCGGCAGCCTACCTGAGCCACTTCTGACAGGCCACCCCATTTCGGATAGACTGCGGCAAAGCCAGCGCCAAAGACTCCCATGGACCTCAGATGCCGGTTGATAGCAGCCAACCCATGCCCAACCAGAGGCTTCTCTTGCAGAAAAAGGGTCAAGGTAGTCACGTAAGACTGCGAGTCTGCGTCGAGCTTGAATTCACTCTCGAGAAATGTAGCCAGCGGCTCGGATTCTCGCGACTTCCACAAGTCAATGTGCGGCTCGACGTCATACTCAAGGACAAACTTGAGGAATTTCATCAAAGAACGCTTCGCGCGAGTGGGAATGGCTTTGTTGGAGAAGACGTCCTCCCTCGTCGAAGGGATTCGACTAAGCATGGGCTCCGACAGTTCGGAACCCGGCTGGAAGATGAAGAATGAACCGACGGCCTGAAACTCGATCTGCCGAAACGCCTTGGAGGCCACGAGCTGGTTGAGCAGTTCAGACCGAGTGTGTATGAGCTGAGGTGCCAGAGCAATGCTATACGACCGTGATGCCGCGAGGCCATCACCATCACCGTCTTTGGACACCCGCGCGGCAGCGAAAGGCTCGTGACCGTCGACAGCGGCATACTTTTCAGCCCACTCGTCCGCGTCTTGGAGACTCAGCGCAGCTTCAGTGCCGCCATAGTAGTCATTGGCGTCCACATGGAGGACATTTTTGCCCGAGCGCGACAGAGCTCTTTGGAGTCATGGTCAGTAAAAAGATAAACAGACCTGATTGTCAGTCGAGCTTTGTTTTTGCTTTTTTTCCCCCTTGCACCCGGTCAACATTTGGACCAGTAGCAAAAGCTAGTGGAATCCAATGAGCTTACAGGGCGAGAAGAGACTGCTGGAGCCCTGTGCCGCTGATCACTACATCCCATTTTGTGTCTGAGAGGGATTCCATGGTGAGGAAAAAGACGGGGAGAAGTCAGATGCGTTGTGTGAGAGAGGGAAGCAAAGAGAAGCTTTTTTTTATGTGCATCTCGGATGGATAGTTTTTGCAGTCCGGAGGATCACCTCGTTTGGTAAATTAGTGGGGACGGCTCCGTCCCTTTGAGGTCTAGCGTCTATTGTGCGGCAGCCAATGCTCTTTTGCTGAACTTTTTTTTATCCCCTCTTTTTGTTTTCCCTTCTCTTCTTCACTTCACCCGCTCCTTTTTTTTCACCCGCGATTGCATTGTGTGCACGACTTGTGTAGGTGGCATTGCGAGTTGTAAATTCTTCATTGTAATTTACGTTGAAAGGAGCGGTAGATTGATTTGTCGGCCGGTATCTACTGCCCTAGAATAAAGTCTGAAAGGGTAGTTCGAATGGTTGACACATGCCTGCTGACTATTTTCGCCTCCATGGTGCAAATTTTGTCATGCAGGTTTGCATTTCGCTGCGTAGACTTGCGCCATTTGTTGTGCGGGTATCACTGTTCCTTTGTTTTCTTTATTTTTTTTTCCCCTTTTTTTCTTTTTCTTTTCTTTTTTTTTCGTAGCCCTGAATTTTTTTTATATTACACGTTATTGCCGGCTATCGCGGTTGTCACGCCCTTCCACCGTTCCGCAGCCCAGTTGAGGAGGCTCTCCGATCTTAGCAATTTTGATGATAGAACGACACCTCCGTGCTTGGACACTGACAGGATCCTAGTGCTTCCTCCCTGGCAATCAACGACAATGGTGATGGTCTCGTCGCAAAGGGATTCCTCCAATCTATCAGGGTCCACGAGGAGCCAAAATTTCCCATCCGAGGGTCGATCAGTTTCTTTGCCTGTAAAAACTACAGCAGTGCACGCCACAGGCATGGATGTGAGACTGAGGGGAACGGGATCCTTTCTCGTGCATATAATCATTTCGCGGTCTGCGTCGTAGCTTGCACGAGGAAGTTTCGTGTCCCGAAGGGCAGCCAGAGTAGCAGCCCAAGCCGCATCGAATGGGTTTCCGTCAAAGGATATGAAGAATATGTCAATGTAGAGAACCCAGTACGCGGCCACGTATGCCTCTCCCCGTTGGCTGCCGGCATCTCCATCGTCCTCATCCATATTATCATCTTGGCCAGGCAGGCGTTCAGATGGTCGGGTATGCCAAATCCTCAAGTCCTCGGGTCGGACGAGGTTGGACGCATGAAGAAGGGAGTATATTCTGGTGCTGAGTGTCTGTGCCAGTGTCGTGGGAGGCCCGCCAGGTAGAAACTGTGGTGCACAGCCAGTGGCCATCTCGATGTTGGGTACCAGAAGATCGTAGTCCTTGAGCTCGGATTCTGAGTTTGAGGCACGGAAATTTGCAATGTCCCGAATCAAGATCGTCTCGCCACGAACACCACAGATGACGGTGGTGTCTCCCATCCGAACCAGAGAACTGCCTTGTGGATGAGAAAGGCTCGACAAGTTCACCGTTATCGGACGGACTTCCTGTGGCGCTCGGCCATTGCTTCGTGCGGGCTGCACATCATCTCGTGAAGGATTGAGATTGGCGAGTAAATATGGGTGCGGTGAAAGCTTTGCAAAGGTTGCTCGAGACAATCGGGCGTCGGAGGCCATTGTGCCAGGCGTCAACGGGCTGAGCTGTACGTGCTGCTGTTGACCAGGTATGTGGTCTGGTTTGGGTGCTGTGATTGTGACGATGTGATGGCTCGCTCGGACGTGATGAGGAAAAAGTTCACCATTCCAGCATTCCCAGCATTCCACAGTTCGCCGCAGCCTCGCCGACGCCAAGGACACCGCAGCCAGGAGTGGCCAATGGAGAGGACGATGCGGAAGGAGGGCGGGGCACAAGGCTGTCGGTCACTCGATGACTTCCAAGTCCAGCGATGACTTCGGCACCATGAATAATCCGACGGCCTTTGCATGGACTCTTGCAGCTGGCAGCCGGACGTTGCACTCAGTGGTGTGATCTACCGTGACGTGTAGTGTAGTGTGACGTACGGGCGCTTAATACGGCTGCCCTCGTGTTTGTCCAATGACAAATGCCAATGCTGTCCAAAAGGATTCCGCCTGCAGGTTCCACGGATCGAGAAACAAAAATCACAAAGTTTAACGGTAGCTCGAACCGAGCCGGCCGATGACGGCTGGCGATGCATCTTGGATGTCGTGTGCCAGTAGGAGCCTGATCGATGCAACGTCCGCCGCGCCGGCTGCATTCGCCGTGAGGCTACATGTACATTTACATGTACATGTACGCAGTCGTGGGTCGTGAGTCGTGAGTCGCGAGTCGTCGAGTTGCGGGACGCAGCCAGCGAGAGGAACGGTCCGAAACCCGAAACCACCACATAACATCACAGCAAGGTGTAGGTACCTACGCGCACCACGCCTGCCCCTGGTGACAGCCCGTGACAGGTACCTAAGTACCTGCTACTAGGTAGTAGGTACTAGATATCTGGCTCCTAGGTACTTGACCGACATTTATGATGACACCTAATAGGCAGGTAGCTAGAGCCTACTAGGTACCTTCCATTCTGGTACCCAGATGTACGCCAGCCCCCCGTTGAACATCACAGCGAATCAGATCCCGTCTCGTAGCGCCTGACTTCTGGCCACCAGCAAGGTGCCTGCCGAGTCACAGGGAAGGTGCAATCATCAAGGGTGGCTGCCTACCAACGGCCCCCAACATGTCTGCCACCCCATTTTCCGTCCTTTTAGGGTGGAAATTAACTTAGGTAATAAGGAGTGGAGCAGGCACTATATTTATTATGTAGCTTCCACTAGTTTCTACTTAGCCTAATAACCCTCTTAAAAACCACTATTCTAATAGTTACCTTTTATAGTAATAAGACTAAGACTCTTCTTTTAGAAAAATCTATTATTTTAATTAATAAAAATAAAATTATATAATTTATAATATAGAATTTTTAATACTTTTCTATAATTATGTAGCTTCTTAGTAATAAAATATAAAAAGATACTTTAATAATTATAATTAAGAATAAAAACTAAAGGGCTTATTTATTATAATTATATATAAAAACTATAGAATTAATTTAATATTTATATAAACTATAGAATTAATTACATATAAGAACTATAGAATTAAGTTAATATTTATATAAACTATAAAATTATTAATTAAACCCTATTAAATAAAACTTTAGCTAATAGTTTAGTAGTAAGAATATAGAATAAGAAGTTAAAAAGAATTATATAAATACTAGAAAGCTATATTATATATATACTTTAAATTAAATATTAATAAAAAAGTTAAATATAGCTATAAAAAGTAATAAATAGTATAGAATAAGTAATAAATAAATAGTATAGTAAGAACTTAGTAAATAAAAAAAATAAATAATAAAAGAAGAATATAATAAGTATACTTTTAAATATAAACTTTAGTTAAGACCCTTTAAAATTAGCTTAAGTAATAGACTAAATATCTAAAATAAAGCTTAGAATTCATTATTTTATAACTTAATAGAGTAATAAAACTAAGTAATATTAAAAAAGTAATAATAATAATAATAAAATAGGGGAGTAATATAACTAAATAAAGGTATAATTTAAATAACTTTAGAGAAGTAGGAATTACTTCTATAGAGACTAAAAATAGAAAATGAAATATATTATTTTCTAATAACTAAGCTAACTTTTATAGAATAATATAGATTATAATAAAATAAGACTTAAACTAAAATATAGTTTATAATAAGGCTTTCTATATAATTCTATAGAATAACTATAATAGTAAATATATATATAAATAATAAAATCTAAGAATAAAGAGAAAATTAATTATAGGATTTATTATTAATTATACTAAAAAGGTATAGTATAAAATGCGTAAGCCTAATATATAGTAAGATACGCTATACGTTTAGAGAGAAAAGAGTGGAAAGGGTAAGCTAAATATATTTAAATATAGTAATAAACTTAGGGCTTATAAGGACCTCTTTAGAGTAGGGTAGAGCCTTAGAAAATAAAGCCTAGTAAATAGGACACTAAACTATTTAAATAAGGGGTTAACTTACTTTTTAGCTTACTTTTTAGTATAGAGGCAAATAGAGATTAGGTATATAGGATCTATATAGTAGGAATTTAATTTTCTTACACTATATATATTATAGTAGAATATATTGTTGGAATTGCTCTCAACGGCAAATCCTCAGTGCAGGCAAAACGTCGGGTGCAGCGTATGTGGGCGACTGGGTGGGTCCGCCACAACGATGCACGTGGTTTAATTAGCTACACTGCTGACTGTATACGTAGCTATAACACTACTTTTTCTTACTTTTTAAGCTTAGCTCTTAGCTTAGAAGAATTATTAATAATAAACCCTTTTTATATTATTTTTATTATATATATATTTTAATATTTATTTTCCCTTTTATAGGTTATTTTTAATATTAATTAATAGTTAGTAATAATTATAAATTTATTAAGTTTAACTATAAAAAAAGAGATAGCTTTTAAGGTATTTAAAACTTTTATTATTATACTAAAGAAAAAAACTCTATTATAATTAGTAAAGTTAGATTTTAATAAAGAAAGCCTTTATTATTAAGTAAATACTAGTATTTATTTTATTTATTATAAAAAACTATATTTTAAAGGTAGAAGTTTCCTTTAAAAATAAATAAAGGAAAGGTTTTTAAAGATTTAGCTATTAAAGCTATAAAAATAACTATAATATTATTAACCCTTAAGAATATTATTTAATAAAAAATATAAGAAAGGACTTATAATAATAATAAAATACTATTAATTATTAATTTAATTTACTTATGAAAAAACTTTTTTTTAAAGTAGCTTTATTTATTTAATAATATTATTTTATTAAAATAAAAAAAAGCTTATAAAAACCCTAACTTTAGTAATATAATAATACTAGCTTTTAATAACTAAATTATATATATTATTAATTACTATAAGTATAAAAAATAAACTAAAAAGAAACTTATTAATAACTTTTATAAAGACTTTTAAAACTAAAATTTCTTTTATTTTTAAAAAATAATTATGTATTTTTAAAATAGCTTTTAAAACTTTTTATAAAAATAAAGTTTTATTTATTAAAAAAGTTTAACTTTTAATTTTTTTTTCTTTTTTTAAGTTATTTAAATATATAAATTAATAGTTTAAGAATATATTTCTTTTTACTAAGGCTAAGAATTCCCTTTATTATTTAAAGCTTTTAATACCTTAGTTTTACCTATAACTTAACTACTAATATTAGTTTATACTAAATCCCCTTTTAAATATAAGTTATTACTTATTTTTAATACCTTTAAATTAAAATAATAACTTTTATAGCTTTTATTAATAATTATTTTACTCTTTACTTTAGCTTAACTCTAATTTCCTTACTTATATATTTATTAATTAATTTAGCTAATAAAAAAACCTTTTTAAAAAAAACCTTAAAGTTTTTTATAAAAACCTACTTAATTAAGTTTATTAAAACCTATTATATAATAATAATCCTAGTAAAATCTTAAATAATTAAATATAATAAATTCTTAAGGAGCTAATAAAGATATATATGAAAAAGAATAAATATACTAAAAAAATATATAATTTCCTTACCTTAAAAGTATATATTTTTAGGGATAGGTATATTTATAATAATATTTCTTCAATACTATAAAACTATACTTTCTGTTATGGACTAGCCTAGATGGCGACTGCAATCTAGTGTCAATGAAGTTATTATTATCCATAAGGGGGAAGGAAAGGTTACTATCCCCCTCCACTATATATCTAGCTTATATATAATATGTGCTTATAGGGTTTGCCCTCTAGGTAAGGTAGGTTACCTTATATACTTCTTATATACTCCTTTCCTATTCTACTAAGGATCTAAGCCTTTAGCTTAAATCTATTATATAGCCCCCTACTATACTATTCCCTAGCTATAAAATAGTTAGTAAATAGTTAGGTTATAATAATATTATTAAGTTATAAGTAACGCGCCCTACTAGGCAGAACTATATATCCTAGCTAGTCCTAATCTAGCGCCTAGCATTAATAAAACAAAACCTAAAATAAAAACCTAAATAAAAAATCCTAAATTAGTAAGCTAATTATATTCTAAATATTAACTATAAATCTTTTAGTTAGCTCCCTTAAGCTTATTAATATTATTTTACTATTATCCTTACTATTAATATTTTATATCTATTAAGCCTTTTATTTAAATATTAATTAATACCTATCTATCCTTTATTATTATTTAATATCTTTCCTATATACCTTTTATAATAATAATAAATAATCTATTATTACTATTTACTAAATTTAAATAGTAAGCTTCTTTATTCCTATTACTTTACTTATTTTAAAAAACTAAGGTTATAAGATTATATTTACTACTACTAATACTTCTTCTCCTCCTCCCCTACCTTTAAATAACTATTATATCTTAGGCTATTATAAAATAGAAAGTAACTTAAAGGATAAGTTATATACCCCTATAGATCTCTCTTAGCTAAATATTTAATGCCTATTCTATATTCTTTATATAGTAAATAATAGCTTATTTTTATATATACTAAGCCTTAAGTATTTTTATAAAAAGTACTAAAGAAGAAAATTAATCTATATAAGGGATATTACTATATTTACTTAAAGTCCTACTCTTTACTGCCTTACCTATAAGATAGTAATAGCTATTTACTATAGTAAAGCTATAAAAATACCTTATATTCTTACTTATAATACCCTTAATAATAAAGGGAAAAAGGTTATTTTAAATAAGCTATTTAAGGCTTTATATAACTACTTTACTACTACCCTATATACTATAGAGAAGTATACTATACCTACTATTACTATTAGCTTCTTACTTATATTATTCTTTTATTTACTAGCTTAACCTTAGTTTACTACTAATAAGATACCTTTATATTTATTATTTATTTCTATTATTAATTCTACTATTATTTACTTATTAAAGACTAGTATTAACTATATTAATACCTAGTTATTTAAAGTATAGTACTAGGTTAAATAATTAATACCTATATATTAAGATTTATTTACTTAGCTTTAGTTATATTAGCCCTTTTTATTAATTTACTTACTATTATATTTAAAGAAGTAGGTATATATACCTATACTACTCTCTTTTATTTTATTAAGTATAATGCCCCTTTCTACTACTATTATGCCTTCTTTTACTATTAATATACTTCCTTTTACTAATATTATAATACTACTTACTATTTATTAGCTTTTAATATTTATAATATTTATACCTAGGCTACCTTTAGGTATCCTTAGTTTTATACTATAAGGGCTTAACTTATTTCCTATTAGCTAAAAGTTACCCTCTTTACCCCCCTTTAGCTTACTTTTTATAACTATATTAATTAAGTACTATAAAAAGAAAAAGAAAAAGAGAAAGGTTTAGCTAGTAACCTTACTTAAGTAATAATAGAGTATAGAAATATTATAATTAAATTAAAGCTTATATAAGGCTTAGTAGTATTAAAGTTTATATTAAATAGTATACTATATAGTGTTAATTAAGAGTTATAGTATACCCCCCTTAGTTTATTATTAAAATATATATCTTTTTATTATACTTTAAAATTTACTAATACTTTAGTATTCTTTAGGTTTTTAAGTAGCTTTTATATTAGCTATATATAGCTAACCTATTTAACTAATATATTATAGTAGCTACTTTAACCTTTAGTATTCTTTATAGCTAGGATAGACTTAACCTAGTACTTATAAGGTATATTTATATTATTATCTTAGGGCTAAATAGGGCTTAGTTAGGAGTTAAGTAAAACCTAGGAAGGAAGTGAATTATTTATTATATATTTAATTAAATTAATATAAAAAATAAAGTAAATACTACTAAAGATATTTAGTTTAATAGTAAAGGGTATAAAAGCTTTAAGTATAGTATATTTAGCTATAATTTAGTTTAACTTCTTACTTAGGTAAAGGGTTTAAATATTATAAAGGCTAAGCTAAACCTTATTACTAGCTTAGTATTATTTTATAAAGTAATATAACTAATTAAAGAACTTTTATTAATATTATTAAGTAAAATTAATAATAGCTTAAGTAAGTACTATTTTTTATTTAATATACTTAAGGAACTAAACTACCTACCCCTTAAGGCATATTTAGCTTTATATAGAAGCTAGTATATATTATACTAAATTAATATTAAACCTATAAAGGGCTATATATACACTAAGGCTAGTAACTAATAAGTTATAGTTATTAAGTATAAGCTAGTATACTACTAAGTATATAGGCTAGTTTATTTAGGTAAAAGAAACTATAATATATAAAACTACCTAAACCTTCTAATTTATATATTCTATACTTCTATTAGTTTATAAATAGTAGAATATAAAGAGAAGCTATTAAGTCTCTATAAGGAAGTATAGTAATAACTAAAAGCTACTTACTTAGTTTAAGCTATAGTTAAATATAATACTTAGAGGGAACCTATAAAAACGCTACTAGTAGTTTAGAAAGCGTTAAGCATATACTTTAGTGCTTATATTTATTATAGCCTTTAACTAAATATACTTAAAAAGATAGTTTATAATAACTATTAGGAACTAAAGGGTGTCTAAAGAGTTAGCTAAAAGGTTAGTTATAAAATCCACTAATATTTATAACTAGTATTTATTTAGCGCTAGGATAGGCTATAAAAGGCTTTAGTATAGGCACTAGCTCTTATAAGCTCTATAGCAGTAGCAATTCTATATATACTATATAATATCTATTAATATACCCTCCTAGTAATAATTATAATAAAGAGCTTAGAAGGTTATATTCTTTTCTAAGTAGCCTAATAAAGGTAAGTTATAGGTTTATTAAATTAGCATAGTAGTTAGGGGCTTATACTATAGTGCCTAAAGGTAGCTATAAAATAGTAAAGCCCTATAAGTATTAATTATATAGTCCCTAACCTATTAATATATAACTACCTTAGTAAGAAATCTCTAGGCCCTTAATTATACTACTATAATCTTTAGGTAATATATAGAATTAGCTTATATACCTTAATTCTAAAGGCTTTAGAGATAGTTATTTATAAAGAAGTTATAGCTTTATAGGTTAATTATTATATTATTAGTTAGGGGCTAGTTTTACTTTAGTATTAGGGTAGAAGGGGCATAGGATAGCTATAATAGGTATATAACTAATATTAGGTATAGTAATAGCTAGGCTAATATAAAGGCCCTTAATTTATTTTACTTATAGTAAGATAGTGTATTAGGGTAGGCTACCTAAGAGCCTAGTTAGTAGTAAAGGTAAAAATTAAAGAGAGAGAGAGTCTTTATTTAGTATACCTAATATTCTAATATTTTCTAAGGGCTAGTAAAATATTCTAAGTTCTTATAGTTAGTAAGGATTATAAATAGCTTAAAGATGCTATAAAGCTTAGTAAACTATACCTTAAGGTATAAGATAATACTAAGTAGCTTCTTATTATAAATTATATAATTCTATTAAGGGGCTATAAGCTAAGTAGAGTAGTAAGCAATAAGTTATAGTATACCTATTATATTATACTATAAAAGATAACCCCTAATAGCCTCCCCTAATATATTAGCCTTTACTACTATATCTAAGGTAGGGTCCTATTAAGCTAGAATTAGAGCTAAGGAAAATATATCCTTAAGGCGCTAGAAGGCTATTTAGTAAGCTAGAGATTAAATAAATAGGGCGCCCTTTTTAGTAAGGTTAAGTAAGGGTTTAATAAGGTTTAAAAAGTTAGCTATAAATTCCTAGTAAAAGTTTATAAAGCCTAAGAAGCTATATACGCCCTATAGCTATATTAGTGCCTCTTATTTATAGATAGTAGCTACCTTAGCTAGGTTTAGTTATACTATATAGCTAGCTTATACTATAAACCCTACATATTTAACCTTAGTTATACTAAAAGCGCACTTACTAAGGTTAAAATATAGGCTAGCTTATTAAAGGTAGGAAAGGATCTCCTTAGTATACTATATATACTCTTTATATATACTATTAGTATAAATAAGGATATTATTAAGATAAGCTATTATATAGACTCTTAATGCATCCCCTAAGGCGCTATTAATATAATATTAGAATATTATAGGTGCTTTAGCTAGGCTAAAGGGGTAAATAAGCTATTTAAAAAAGCTAAAATATATATAAAAGGCTATAAAAGCCTTATCCCCTTATATAATATATAGGTAATAGAAAGTAGTGTAAATATTTAATTTAATAAACTACTAGATGCTTACTAGGGATTATAGAGTTTCCTTAATAAGTAGTAATAGGTACTAGTCTTAATTTATAATTTTATTTAATACCCTATAGTTTATATAAAAATGCTATCTTTTACTTACTTTTTTAACTAAAAGCACTAGTATAGTTATTAAAAAGAAGGAAGCTTTAATCTAGCCTTTATTTATAAGGTTTATAATTTATTTTTATATTTCTAGTAGCTAGTCCTAGGGTATATTATAAAGTAGTGCCTAAGGTAGATCTAGTAAGCTACTATTAGGGTTCTATTATAGTTAAATATAATAGTTAGCCTATCCCTAGTAAGGAGGAAGAGTATTAGTATTTTTTTAGTAAAATAAATCCTTAAAGTTAGCTAATTTACTTAGTAAAGAGGAGAGGTTTTTATTCTTTTTTAAAATTACTAGGTTTACTATAGATATAAGAATAATATTAATCTCTTATAGGCTTATAAATATAATACTACTTACTTTACCTAACTATAAAGCCTAGTAAGCTAATTTTATATAAACTAAGCCTATAATAATAGTTATAGGTAAGGCTACCCCTTAGGTATTTAAGGTATAAATCTCTAGGCTACCCTATATATAAATAATAAAAAGGCATTAAGTAGTATATAATATAATATTATTCTAGGCTATCTATAGCGCCTTTAGGATATAGTCTTATAAAAGGCCTAGGATTATATAGGCTATTATAGGGAATAACTAGCTATTTAAGTTAGCGCTAAACTAAATAAAGTAGGTGATTCTTAGGCACTAGAAGGCGTTAATATAACTATACTATATAACTATTATAGCAGTAGTTAGTATATATAGTTAGGCTAAGGTAAGGCATTAAAGGCCTAGCCTTTAAACTATTTATTTACTTATAGTAGTATAGCTATTATAACTACTATTTACTTAAGTATTAATAAACTTAAAACTATTATATAGAAAAAAAAGAAGAAATAGTGCCTTTTTTATATAATATTTTATCTCCTTATAAATATTTAAGCTAATGCTATTATAGGTATAGTATAAATTAATACTATTAATATATATCCTACTACTAAGACTTATATAGTAAAGCTATTTTTTTTTAAATTAAAGTTATTATTACTACTTAGCGCCTCCTTATTAAAGGTATTTAGGGCTTTAATATTAAAACCCTCTATTAAGTAATAGGTAGGAAGCTATATATAGTCTTAAATAAAATAACTATTATTATTATAATATAAACACTAGTAAGCAGCCTTATAGTGCTTAATAATATTCTATAAAACCTAGGTTACTTAAATTATACTTTTAGTATTTATAGGCTTTATACCTAACTTACTTTTACTAAAGAATTTATAACCCTATCTAGAGCCTAAAAACCTAGTAGAATTAATATTTATTATAGCTATATTACTATCTTAGTTATATTTAGTTTAAGTATAATAATAAGCCTTAATATACTTCTTAATTTAGTATAAGTTAATATTTAAAGTAATACTATAGTATTATATAACTACTATATAATAGTTAAAGTAGGGGATATTATAGCCTATATAGCAATCCCTTATTTATTTATTAAGTCTAACTTAAAGCTAGGTAAGTTTTACTATATCTACCTAAGTGCTCCCCTTTATAAGGTATAACTTTTATTTAAAATAAATAAAGAAATTTATAAACTATTTATTTAAGTATTATTTTAGTTAGTTTAACTTTATAACTATATATTTCTTCTAATAAGGGTTTATAAATATAGTATTAAGGTATTTAAAGAAATAGCTTAATATATATTAATAGTTACTACTTAGCTTAAAGAATAGAGCTACCTATACTTAAATCTTAAGTAATAGGTTCTAGTAGATAAGGAACTACTTATTATAGTTAGTGCTAATAAAGTCTAAGTTAGCCTCTAGCTTATATACTATAAGGCTTTACTAAGCCTAAAATAAGGCCCTATTTTTATTATAGGGGTTTCTTATTAGAAGTAGCTTACACTTAGGTTATACCTAGTTAGCCTATATTAGGGTATCTATATAGGATACTTAATTTATTATAGCTATATAGTAGTATAGTTCCTTAAGCTAAGCTACTAATAAAGCAATAGTTTTATAAAGGTAGTGCAAGTCCTATATATTACCTAATTAGGCTACTTATTTATAATACTAAGGATCTATTACGCTATCCTTATAAAGATAGATATTATAAGTAGTGTTATAATAAATAATAATTATTATAAACTAGCCTAAATAGTAACTGCAATTTAGTATTAATAAAGTTATTATTATCTATAAAGGGGAAGGAAAGGTTACTATCCCCCTCTACTATATATCTAGCTTATATATAATATATGCTTATAGGGTTTGCCCGCTGGGTAAGGTGGGTCACCTCACATGCTCCTTACATGCTCCTTTCCTGTTCCGCTAAGGATCCGAGCCTCCAGCTCGAATCCATCACACTTTCCTAATTATATTAATAAAGAATACCCTTATATATTATTTAAATAACTTAGCCTATAAAAAGCTCTCTTTTAATAAGCTTATTACTTATATAAAAAGTAATTTTAAAACTAAAAGTAATTAATATTTTTTATAAAACTAAGTAAAATATTATAATATTATAAAAGGTTATTAATAATAACTCTAATAAGACTAAGCTATAATACTTAAATATTTTTATTAAAAGCTTTAAGAAAATTTACTATTACTTTTTTAACTTCTTTATAGTTAATATATAGCTTTATTAATAACTTCTTACTTTTATTAATAATATTTTAAAATACTATAATACCCTTTATAGTTACTTACTAACTTATAAAGAGGTTATAAGTAACTTTAGGAAATACTTTTATATTAAAAAGGCTATAATCTCTATATAATAAATAATAAAAAGCTATATACCTTTTGTTGAAAAAAGAGAGGTGGGATCCGGATCCCTAGAACTAGAATTACAAAGGCTTATATACTTTTAACACTCCCCCTAGACTTGTAATACGCTAGGGCTACTATAGAGTAAGTAAGCTTATACTAATATT